>LNAC01001468.1:71849-148560 GCA_002007465.1 Ailurus styani
GTGTGTGTGTGTGTGTGTGTGTGTGTGTGTGTGTGTGTGTGTGTGTGTGTGTGTGTGTGTGTGTGTGTGTGTGTGTGTGTGTGTGTGTGTGTGTGCGCGCGCGCGCGTGCGTGCGTTTTGGGTTTTTTTAGATTTTATCTATTTGTTGGAGAGAGAGAGATACAGAGCATGCGCTGGGGGAGAAGCAGAGGGAGAGGGAGAAGCAGAGTCCCCACTGGGCAGGGAGTCCAACATGGGACTCCATCCCAGGACCCTGAGATCATGACCCAAGCCAAAGGCAGACGCTTAACGACTGAGCTACCCAGGTGCTGACTGCATTTTATGATTCTAATTTTCCTTTATATGACTAATGATTGTGACCATCTTTTGATGTTCTTATTGGTGATTTGTATTGTTTGGGAAGATGTCTGCTTAGATCATTTGCTATTTTTTAATTGATTAAGTTTTACTGAGTTCTAGGGGTTCTTTGTATATTGTGAATACATTATCAGATATGATATGCAAATATTTTCTTTGGTGATTTCGGTTTCATTTTCTTGATGGTGTCCTTTGAAGCACAAAAGTTCCTCCTCTTTTTCTACTTGTAAAGCTCTCTTTGGCTTTTAAAATAGTTTCATTATAATGTATGTGGTAAGGATCTCTGCATTTATTTATTCAGTCTGCTGTTTGTTGAGTTTTTTAGATATGTAGATTCATGCCCTTAGTCAAATTTGGGGGTTATTTCAGCATTACTTCTTCAGATATTTTTCCCTTTTTCTCCTTATTTCTTTTCTTCTTCTTTTTCTTCCTCCTCCTCTTCTTCCTTTTCCTCCTCCTCTTCATCCTCCTCCTCTTTTTCTTCTTCTTCCTTTTTTAAAAGATTTTATTTATTTGAGAGAGGGAGAGAGCACAAGCAGAGGGAGCATCAGGCAGAGAGAGAAGGAGAAGCAGGCTTCCCACTGAGCAGAGAGCCCAATGTGGGGCTCCATCCCAGGACCCTGGGATCATACCTGAGCTAAAGGCAGAAACTTAACGACTAAGCTCTCAGATGCCCCTTTCCTTCTATTATGTGTAGTTTATCTGGCTGATGTTTTTCACAGGTTTCTTAGATACGCATTTATTTTTTATTAATTTTTTTCTTTCTACTCCTGAGACCAGATAATTACAGTTGATTCATCCTCCAATTTGGTTACTCATCTGTTGAATCCTCTAATTTTTCACTTCAGTTAATATACTTTTTTCTTCTCTTAGATTACTTTTTTAGAGCAATTTTTATGTTTACAGCAAAATTGAAAAGAAGGTACAGAGATTTCCCATATTCCTCCTACTTACCTTGCATACCCTTTTCTGTTGTCAACATCTTTGCAATGGAATGATATTTTTGTTACAATTGGTGAACCCACATTGACACATCATTATCAACCAAAGTCTATATTTTGTACCAGAATTCACCCTTGGTTGTGCATTCTATGACTTTTTCAAAAAGTAATGATCTGGGTCCATCATTGGTAGTATCATAGAGAGTAGTTACACTGCCCCAAAAATCATCTGTGCTTGAGCTTTTTGTCCTTCCTCAAACCCCTGACAGCTCCTGATTTTTTCACTGTCTCCATAGATTTACCTTTCCCAGAATGTCATACAGTTAAAATCTTGTAATATGTAGTCTTTGCAAATTGGCTTTATTCATTTAGTAATTGGCACTTAAATTTCCTCCATGCCTTTCCTTTTCATTTTTTTCCTCTATACCCAGCATGAGGCTTGAACTCGATACTGTAACATCAAGAATCATACGCTGGGGCGCCTGGATGGCTCAGTCATTAAGCGTCTGCCTTCACTTTGGGTCATGATCCCATGGGATCGAGCCCCACATCTGGCTCCCTGTTTGGTGGGAAGTCTGCTTCTCCCTCTCCCACTCCTCCTGCTTGTGTTCCCTCTCTCTTTCTGTGTCTCTCTCTCAAATAAATAAAATCTTGGGGCACCTGGGTGGCTCAGTGGGTTAAAGCCTCTGCCTTCCACCCAGGTCATGATCTCAGGGTCTTGGGATCGAGCCCCGCATCGGGCTCTCTGCTCTCCGGGGAGCCTGCTTCCTCTCTCACTGCCTTCCTCTCTGCCTACTTGTGATCTCTCTCTGTGTCAAATAAATAAAATCTTTAAAAAAAATTTTTTTTTAAATAAAATAAAATAAATAAAATCTTAAAAAAAAAAAAAAGTAGTCTTATGCGCTACTGACTGAACCAGCCCAGTGCCTGCTTTCATGGCTTGATAGCGTGGCTTTTCGTGACTTGATAGCACATTTCACTTCAGCATTGAATGATATTCCATTGTCTGGATGGACCACAGTTTATTCATCCCTTCACTTACTGGAGACATCTTGGTTGCTTTCGAGTTTTGGCAATTACAATAAAGTTGCTGTGCACATTCGCATGCAGGTTTTAATATGAGTGAGTTTCAAGTCATTTGAGGTAGTACTAAGGAACACAATTTTAGGACTGTTTGGTAAGAGTATGTTAGTTTTATAAGAACCTGTCAAGCTGTTTAGCAAAATGGCTGCACTATTTTGCATTCCCATCAGCAGTGAATGAAACCTGTTGCTCACCAAAATTTAGTGTTTGCCTTGTTCTGGACACAGATTAACAGACAGACTGATAGATCGATTTTCTTTTCTTAATAGGCTCATGTCCGGTGTGGAGCCCAATGCAGGGCTTGAACTCACAACCATAAGCTGAGATCAAAACTAGGACACTTAACCGTCTGAGCCACCCAGGCACCCCATCTCCTATATTTCTGATTTGCATTTCTCCAATTATCTGTGATGTGGAGCGTCTTCTCATATGTTATTTACCTTTGGTATACCTTTTTGGTAAGAAGTCTATTTAGATCTTTCACCCATTTTTTTTTTTAAGATTTTATTTATTTATTTCACAGAGGGGGAGAGATCACAAGGAGGCAGAGAGGCAGGCAGAGAGAGGTGGGGGGGAAGCAGGCTCCCCGCTGAGCAGGGAGCCCGATGCGGGCCTCGATCCCAGGACCCTGAGATCATGACCTGAGCCGAAAGCAGAGGCTTTAACCCACTGAGCCACCCAGACGCCCTTTCACCCATTTTTTAATCAATTTTTAAAAAATTATTCTTAAGGGTTTTTTTTTTAAAGATTGTATTTATTTATTTTAGAGAGAGAACAGAAGCACAAGCAGGGAGGAGAGGCGAAGGGAGAGAGAGAATCTTAAGCAGGCTTCATGCTAAGCATGGAGACTTACATGGGGCTTGATCTCACAACCTGAACCAAGTGGAAATCAAGAGTAAGATACGCAACAGCTGATCCACCCACGGGCCCCTTATTCTTAAGCTTTAAATGTTTCTTTGTGTATTTTGGATAATAGGGGTTTTTTTTTTCCATATATGTCTTTTGGAAATATTTTCTTTCATCCATGGCTTGCTTTTGTTCTTTTGATACTGTTTTAAAGTCTGGCTTATCAGTTCTTTCATAAGTCATGGCATATGTAAAAATATCATACCCAAGATCTTCTAGTTGTTCTCTTATCTTAAATTAATAGATTTTCATTTTATATTTTAGTCTGTGATCCATATTTTAGTTAATTTTTGTGCTAAGTAAAAGGCCTATGTCTGTTTGTTGTTGTTGTTGTTTTTGTATGTGGATACACCATTGTTGCAACACTGTTTGTTGACTACTACCTTTCCTCCATTGTATTATTTGCTTCCTTGTCAAAAGATGAACTAACCAAATTAATTAGTCTATTTCTGGACTCTGTTCTATTTCATTGATCTATTTGTCTATTCTTTAACAAATATCACACAGATCTGATTCTTGTAGTATTATAGTAAGTCCTGAAGCTTGATAATGTCAGTTTTTTGATTGTCTTAGTTATACACTTTTCAACTCTAACATGTTTACTGTAATTTGTTCTATCTTTTTAATGATGTTTTCTGCATAGTGAGGGTCCATTCTGCCTGCATTCCTTTACTCCTTTGTTATGGTTTTCTATAATTATTTGAACACCTTTACCACATTTGATTTATAGTCTTCATCTAGTAATTCCAATGTTCTGTTCTTGTCGACACGTGATTTCTACTAACTTATGTTTTTTGTACCTTATTGTTTCTTAGCATGCCGTGTATTTTCTTTGTTGAAAGCTGGATATTTTGAATGTTGTAGTATGGTAATCTGAAACTCAGGGTTGTTTTTTTTTCCTTCTCCCTAGTTTTTTTTTTTTTTTTTTAAGATTTTTTTTTTTTTATTCATTTGACACACAGAGAGAGAGATTACAAGTAGGCAGAGAGGCAGGCAGAGAGAGAGGAGAGAGGAGGAAGTAGGCCACTTGCTGAGCAAAGAGCCTGATGTGGGCCTCGATCCCAGGACTCTGGGATCATGACCTGAGCCGAAGGCAGCGGCTTTAACCCACTGAGCCACCCAGGCGCCCTCCCTAGTTAATTTTTTATGATTATACTTTATGCAGTGAATTTTTAATACTATTTTAAAAGACTATATTTTTTTGTTTTGTGTAATTCCTGAATGTTTATTTAGTGCCTCTATAGTGATTTAACTGAACGTTCCTGGGGCACCTGAGTGGCTCAGTGTTAAGGTTAAAGCCTCTGCCTTTAGCTCGGGTCATGATCTCACAGTTCTGAGATCAAGACCCGAATCAGGCTCTCTCTGCTCAGCAGGGAGCCTGCTTCCTCTTCTCTCTTTGCCTGCCTCTCTGCCTACTTGTGATCTCTCTCTCTCTGTGTCAAATAAATAAAATTTAAAAAGAAAGAAAGAAAGTTCCTTAAACACCTGGAATCCAATGAATGAATGAAATGGACAATAAAATGAACAAAAAGAAAATATTCTCCCAGGTTTGCAGGTTGATTCTGTTTTGGAGTACTTTTTCAACAGTCAGCAACCTATGTAAACTCGTTCTTAGCCTTCCTTCCCTATTTGTGCAGAATCTGAAGACTAAAACAGAAATGAAAGCCTAGGGACTTCAGTTCCTTTATGAACATGCATGTGGATTTTTTTTTTTTAAGATTTTATTTATTTAACAGAGACACAGAGAGGGAACACAAGCAGGGAGAATGAGAGAGGGAAAAGCAGGCTTTCTGTGAGCAGAGCCTGATGTGGGGCTCGATCCCAGGACTCTGGGATCATGACCCGAGCTAAAGGCAGACACTGAAGAACTGAGCTACCCTAGAAACCCTGGGTTTCTATTTGTATTAAGGAGTTTTCCAAAGCCCTATTCCTGAAAATAATTCTTTCCCAGGTTTTTTTTCTAGGGTTTCACTATATCTATTAATTGTCCTAACTATAATCTTTTGTGTTTGGGAGGCAGTCACATCTTCACTTTACTTTCACTGTTTTGGGGACAAAGGGTGTATGCATCCTTGTGTTTATTTTAGCATTATCTATGATAGCCAAATTTTGGAAGGAGCCCAAATGTCTATCAATGATGAATGATAAATAAGAAGTCATACATATACAAAACAGAAGATTATTCAGCTATACAAAGAATGAAATCTTGCCATTTGCAGTAATGTGCATGGAGCTAGAGAGTGTTGTGATAACCAAAATAGGTCAGAAATATAAATGCCACATGATTTCACTCATAGGTGGAATTTAAGAAAGAAAGGAACACGGGGGATAAAAGCAAACTAAGAAACAGACTTTTTTTTTCTTTTTAACTTGACAGAGAATGCAAGCAGGCAGGAAGAGGGAGAAGCAGAGTAGCCACTGACCAGGGAGCCGGTTGTGAGACTTGATCCCAGGACCCTGAGATCATGACCTGAGCCAAAGGCAGATGGTTAACCGATTGAGCCACCCAGGCACCATAAAAAAAACAGATTCTTAACTCTAGAGAACACACTGATGGTTACCGGAGGGCAGAGTTGGGGGCAGACGGGTGAAACTGATGGGGATGAAGGAGTGCACTTGTCCTGAGTAGTGGATATTGTATGGAAGTTTTGAATCACTATATAGTACACCAGAAACTAATATTGCACCGTATGTTAACTATGATGGAATTACAAATTTTAAGTCAATATTCATAGGACAAAAAGGAAAATATAGTCAATGTTTACCTTGGTACCACATATATTAAAATTGTAATGATACAGAGAAACTTAGCATGGCCCCTGTACAAGGATGACACAGAAATTTGCAAAGCATTCCATATTTTAAAGAAAGGAAGGGAAAAGATAGGCAGTGTCTCTTGGACATGAGCCTGAGTAATGTTTTTTGAGTGTGTCTCCTAAGCCAAGGAAAACAAAAGCAAAAATAAACAATTGGATCCACCTCAAAATAAAAAGCCTTCACACAGGAAAGGAAACCATCGGCAATACAGAAAGAGAACTCACTGAAAGAGAGAAGATATTTGTAAATAATAGGTACAATAAAGGATTACTATGGAAAATGCATAAGTAACTCTTACAATTCAACACTAATAAAAACAGTCCAATTAAAGAATGGGCAGAATAGACCCTTCTCCAAAGAAGACATCCGTATGGCTAACAGACACATAAAAAGATGCTCAACATCACTCATTATCAGGGAAATAGAAGTCAAAACCACAATAAGATACCACTTTACATCTGTCAAAATGGGTAAAATTAACATAGGAGCAACTGTTGATGACGATGTGGAAAAAGGGGGACCTCTCCTACATAGTTGGTGGGAAGGTAAACTGGGACAGCCACTTTGGAAAACAGTATAGAGGTTCCTCAGAACGTTAAAAACAGAATACCCTATGACCCAGGAATTGCACTGCTGAGTATATTTACCAAAATAAAATAGTAACACAAAGTCAAAATATATATGCACCCTATCTTTATTATTTATAATAGTGAAGATATTAAAGTAACTAAGTGTATGTCAATGGATAAAGAAGCCATGATTCGGGGCACCTGGGTGGCTCAGTTATTAAGTATCTGCCTTCAGCTCAAGTCATGATCCCAGGGTCCTGAGATCAAGCCCCACATCAGGCTCCCTGCTCAGTGGGAAAACTGCTTCTCCCTCTCCCCCTCCCCCCGCTTGTGTTCCTTCTCTTGCTGTCTCTCTCTCTCTCTGTTAAATAAATCTTTTTAAAAAGCTGTAATTTATATATATTGAATATATATGAATGTTATATACATGAATTTTACTCATAAGAAAGATCTTGCTAGGGTGCCTGGGTGGCTCAGTGGGTTAAAGCCTCTGCCTTTGGCTCAGGTCATGATCTCAGGGTCCTGGGATGGAGGCCTGCATTGGCATCCCTGCTGAGCAGGGAGCCTGCTTTCTCTTCTCTCTCTCTTTGCCTCAGCCTACTTGTGATCTCTCTCTCTGTCAAATTAATTAATTAATTAATTAATTTTAAAAAAGAAAGATCTTGCTATTCTTGACAAAATGGATTGACCTAAAGGGTATTATGTTGATGGAAATAAGTCAGAAAAAAACAAATATCACTTGGTTTCATGTCTATGTGGAACCTAAAATACAATAACAAGCAAAAAAACAGTAACAACTCATAAAAAAAGAAAATTAACTGGTGGTTTCCAGAGAGAAAAAAGTAGTTGGATGGATATAAAAGGTCAAGATGATTAAGATGGACAAACTTCCAGTCATAAAATAAATAACTCATGGGAATGAAAGGGACAGCATGGGGATATATTCCATAATATTTTGGTAACAGATGGTAACTACACTTAGTGTATAGTGTAACTATAATAGTAACTATTATAGTAACACTGTAATAGTATAGTGTAACTACTACTTAGTGTAATGTATATAATTGTTAAATCACTGTTATCTTTTGAATTTAATATTGCATGTCAACTCTAAATTTTTAAAAATTGTTTTAGGGGTGCCTAGGTGTCTTAGTCATTAAGCATCTGCTTTTAGCTCAGGTCATGATCCCAGGATGCTGGGATGGAGACCCACATCGGGCTCCCCGCTTGGCGAAAAGCCTGCTTCTCCCTTGCCATCTCCCCCTGCTTGTGTTCCCTCTCTCGCTGTGTCTCTCTGTGTCAAATAAATAAATAAAAATATTTTTTAAAAAATTGTTTTAAAGAATGAGTACATCAAAGATTAACCAAGAAAAGTACCATGGAAAATAAAATCACCGCTACTATAATTCTGTCCTCACCTCGGGCCCTGCACAAAATATGCCATCAGGATCAATCAGGGCATACCTAAAGCTTGGAAAAAGCTCAACTACCCCAAACATTCCCAGGGCCCAAGTTTGGAGTGGCTGAAGAAACTGTGAGGCCTTCATTGACAGAAAGTAGTCCCCTGCCCCCTCTCACTATGTGACCCTCAATAAAAATGTGTAAAACCAATACCCACCCAAAAAGAAAAAAGAAATTGGCCAAAGAGTAATGAATTGGAAACTTATTTTACTAGAGGAAGTGAAAGAGTATGAATATGGTCAGGAAATCACGGTGTACCAAATTCAGCAATTTCACCTCTTTGTACTCTAAGTAAAAGCCTTACAAATGTAGACAAAGATGTATTTGCAAGGATGTGCTAATATTTTGCAAGGATGTGCTAATATCTGGGGTGATTGCTTATATCACCTGGGCTTGTTAGTGTTGATTCTTGGCCCTAGAAGTTGGGCCCAAGAGTCTGTATATTTATTAACATGGTTCTTTCCACAATTTGAAGATCATTGCTGTTATTTTATTTATTTATTTTTAAGATTTTATATATTTGAGAGAGAGAGAGAGTATGAGCAAGGGGAAAGACAGAGGAAGAGGGAGAAGCAGGCTCCCTAAGTGCCTGAGATCATGACCTGAGCTGAAAGCAGACACTTAATGACTGACCCACCCAGGCATAACTTTTGTTGTTATTTTAATTGTAAGTTGTATGGTTTTGTTTAGTTATGCTAGCTGTTTTGCAAATATGTATTGAGAGGATCTACAGAAAAGTAAGGAAGGAACAACTGTGTCTGTAATACTTGTCTCTCTATAAGGATTATTTGAAATGTGAAGATAAATTTTATTTTGTAGATGAAGAAAGCATGACATTTGTCCTGCACAGTTTTTTACCATCTGGATTTATTTCATTCATACCTATTAGTCATCCTACCCATATGTTTTCTTGAGTCCTATATAACTCCTGTGTAACTGGTGGTTAAGTCTAGAGGGTTGATCATGTTCTGGTTTGAATTTGGAGGCAGATGATAATGGACAGGTTACTTCATCGCTTGTACTATGTAAAGCCATCACAAGGCAAATATCTACTTTTGTCTGTTTCCTTAGTAGTCATTAATGATCATTGTTTAGGTGAAGATAATAGTCTATCAGATTTTCTTAATGTAGTTGGAATACCTCTACAAGGAGAAAATTTCTATAATCTTTTTGTTTGGAGTAACAGTCTGTAACCATGAAATTTTTTTTTAAGTAACATGTTGGTTCTCTAGAATTCTACAGTTGAGATCATTTTTTGAAATATATCATTTTAAATTCATAAATTTGGACACATTTGATATATTTAACTATATTGCAAAATGTTATTTTCATACTCAAATTCTCTCATTTTAGCAACTAGAAGCTTCTTCAGATTGGGTTGTGACATCTTTTGATACACACTAATAATTTTTAATACTTTATTTTCTTACTTAGTGAAATAAGATATCCCAGCCTAGTAATCACCGTTTCTCTAAGGAGAGCTGGTTGCTTTTAAAAACACCAATCTGAGTACCAGAGATGCTTATTGCTAGTGGTCATTGCTCTAGATTTCACATATTGATTTTTACCAATTTAGTAGCACTAGTTTGCTATGCCTTGTAATTTATAATTCATGAGGTGGAATTTACCATGTGCTGCTTTTAGAAATTGTCTTCCTGAATTTCTTTCATGAGTACTCTGTAGTTTTCTGAGTACAGATTCTTTGTCTCTTTTGTTAGATTTATTCCTAGGTATCTTATGTTTTGGGGTGCAACTGGAAATACAAATTGGAATTCGCAATTGCAATTGGAAATACAAATCAAAATCACAGTGAGATACCACCTCGCACCAGTCAGAATGGCTAAAATTTATCAGTTAGGAAATGACAGGTGTTGGCAAGTATGCGGAGAAAGGGGAACCCTCCTACCCTGTTGGTGGGAAAGCAAACTGGTGCAGCCTCTCTGGAAAACAGTGTGGAGGTTCCTCAAAAAGTTAAAAATAGAGCTAACCTATGACCCAGCAATTGCACTACTAGATATTTACTCTAAAGATACAAATGATCCTAAGGGTCACCCCTTGGGATGTGCACCCCAATGTTCATAGCAACAATGTCCACAGTAGCCAAATTATGGAAAGAGCCTAGATGTCCATTAACAGATGAACGGATAAAGATGTGGTATATACATACAATGGAATACTATGCAGCCATCAAAAACACACAAAAAAATGAAATCTTGCCATTTGCAACAATGTGGATGGAACTAGAGAGTATTATGCTGAGGGAAGTAAGTCACTCAAAGAAAGACAATTATTGTCCGATCTCTCTGATAATGTAGAATTTGAGAAGCAAGAGAGAGGATCATAGGGGAAGGGAAGGAAAAATGAAACAAGATGAAACAAGAGAGGGAAACAAACTATAAGAGTAGTAACTTATTTACTAGTAACTTATTATTTTTTACTATTTTTAAGTAAGCCATGCGCCCAATTTGAGACTCAAATTCACAAGATCTGAATCACTTGTTCTATCAGTGAGCTAGCTAGGCTCTGCCTATTAATAACTTTGAAACATAGTTCAGGTCCCAAGTTCTGTATGGAAAGATAGCATCAGAATTTAAAATAATGAAAATGCAAAATACATGCTTTTGGAGTTAATGAGTGTTTAATCAAATATATTTTTCATTTTCTTTGTTAATTCTTTTTAAAATTTAAAGGGTTGTTTAGGCAATTTGTAGAAAAGTGCATATGTAATTGTAGTACCCTACGTATATATTTATTTAAAAACGTAAATATGAAATTATTTATGAAATATGTTCATTATTTATGAAGCTATTACACAAGATTTACATTTCAGAGATTCCCACATCCTGAAAAAGTTCATGGATAAGACAATATACTTTAGCAATACATCTTTATTGAAGTGTGCAAAACCATTTCCAGAGTATAATCGTTTTGCACATTACATTGAAAGCAGGTTCTCTGATTTATTTTTTTTTTAAATAAGCGGTTTGTTTTTCGCTCCAGGATAACCGTTCTTCCTCTTTTCTTGTCGATGCACTCATTTACCCGGGCAAGCGAATTTTCATTTTATTTCAAAGAATTTCCTTTTTTAAGCTAAGATAAAAACGGCGGCGGTTGCTAATATTTTCTGCAGAGGGCTGAGGAAAACACATTTTCTGCGTGCGGGAGTTTGAGGACTTGAAAACACCTCGAGAAGGCAGCTCGAGGCGAAGAGGCAGATAGTCTCCAGGGAGAGAGCCCAGGGTGGCTGAGGCCCAGAGACACAGTTGTGGGGGTGGGGGGGAGGCCAGTCCCGTCCCGTGCAGGCCGCCTGCTTCGCGGCCGGGTGGACCGACCACGGTTTCGCGCGGGCTTTACGGCCAAAGCGCCAGCAGCAGTGCGTGTGACGGTCGGGAGGGCGGAGGAGGAGGAAAGAACCTTGTAACAGATTTCGGCCGCCGGAGACCCCGCCGCTGGGAGGCCACGGGGCTCACCGGTTGCGGGGCCTTAGCGGCGCAAATAGCAGCTACCTAAGTATCCACACTTCTGAGGGGTCCTATCTACCCTTCCGCATTTTCCTGGGTCTCTCTCCCGGACGGTGACGTGACGTGCTGACGGCGGGCCCGTGCCGGGGAGCTGGGCCGCTTTTTGTCAGCTCCGAGCTCGGCCCCTCCTCCCTCCCTCCGCCCGCCCCACCAGCCGGAGCCCGGCCCAGTACTCCGGAGAAAGGCCGGCCTGCAGCACCCGGTGCCGTTCCCGACCGCCCTCACGCTTGTCCGGTGAGTTCCGGGCGCCGCCGCGGCCGTGGGACCTAACGTTAGTGGGGTGGCCTGGTTGGCGGCCCGGGAGACGCCCTTCCGGCCAGGCCGGGCGGTGCGGCGCAGGGTGCAGAGCAGGCCCGGAGGAGGCCGCAGTTAGGCCGTGGAGGAGCCTGGCCGCTCTGAGCGGCGGCGGAGGTACGCTCCGTTACGGAAGTGGGGAGGAAGTATGTGGAGGGAGGCTGGAGGAGTATCGCCAGGTGGCCGGAGAGACAGCGTCGAGGCTTCGGGTCGGCTCCGAGGCCTGCCTGGGGCACCTCGCGAGGCCGAGTCCTAACTAGGAGGCGAAGGCTGCGAGCTTGAGGTGAAGGCCGCAGGCAGGCCGGAATGATTTTCGCTATGTAAATATTGGCGGAGGAGGGGGGAGTGACGGGACAAGATGGTGGCGGATTTACGGCTCCTGCTTGGACGGTTTACGGGGTTGTCGGGAGGGGTAGTCGCCATCTTGAAAGTGGCATTTAGGGATAAAATTCCGCTACAGCCCGTGAGGGGGTGCTGGAGAGCCGGCGGCGGGGGCTCCTGTGACGGGCTCCCGAGGCCTCGCACGCTGGCGGGTGCGAGCGGAGGGGGCGTGCTCGATTCTCATGGGCCCTGTTAGCCTTGCCGCCATGATGGACGCTCGTGCTACCGGCCTTTGGCAGCAGCCCTACCCTTTGTGAAAACTTCCTTAGCTGGCTGTTTTTCTCCCATTGCTGTTTCATCGCTTTGGGTCCTTCTCCATTTTCCACTGCTGTAGCCACCTCAGGTCGGTTGGTAGTCCAGTTAAGACACTTTAGTTAAGCAGATTAATGTCTGGGTTCTAGACCGCCTACAGGTTTTCTACCAGTTGGGTCCCCGAAAATCTCAGTAAAAAAAATTGAATTTGATACGGAGAAAAGTTCTCACCATAGGTGAGAACCATAGGTGAAAAACTGCATTTTGCAAATCTGAAATCGGACAAACAAAAGCTTGAAAGCTACTTTCTTATTTGGAAAAACTTTGAGATCTCCTTTTAAATGATAATTTATATTAGTTATTGAGTAGGAGATGAGTTTCTGTCGAATCACAACAAAATGTGATGTGCTATTTACGCTTCACGTACTTGGTGCTATGTAGGTATTCTGTTGGAGTTTTAAGGTGCATCTTAGCTCCATACCTTACGGTACTTTCGATTGCTTACTATTGAACTTTGTTGGTGAACCCAGTGCAACCAATGCACGGTGTAGGAAAGATAACGAAGGTTCTTAAAATGCATGTGATGGTTGCATGCTTGCTAGGTTTTGCTTGCTAGGTTACCATAATAAGTCTAAGTCTCCAGCACTGGTAAAGTGTTTTTGAAATCAGTGGCATTTTGGGAACGATACTTACTGAAAGAACGGTAGGACTTTGCTAGATGCAGGTGGGAATGAGCGAAGAGCATCCTAAAGGCGACGCTAAATTTTAGTTTTCTAGAGTATGTAGGACAGGTAGGGGAGTACTGGAAATTCTGCCTTTAAAGGGTAAATAATGACATCTGGAGACTGATTTCTAGCAGAGTGATGAAACACCTCAGCTGTACTTCATTTATTTAGCAGTTCTGGATCCAGTCATTGGAAAAGTTTCAAAGTTGGGAAATAATGACAGCAAGTAGTAAGTAAATCACTTTTTTCATTACTAGAAAAATTATCGAGTGTTCCTGCTTTTCACGTGATTTATCTAACCTTGACAGCTGTTCTTTTCTGTCCTAAATTCTCATTCCAATAACATATTGCTCAGAATGTAGTGAGTAAAATTTCATTTACCATGGTTTAAAATTACAGGAGTATTTTATGAAGTTACTTTGAAAAGTAGATTAGAAGACTAATTCCTAAAAATTCAAATGGCCTCATGCAAACCTCCCCACCCCCAAAGTAATTCCTTCCAGAAAATTTATTTTTTAGTCTTCACTAAGCCAAAAGTTATATTTTGATTTATATATATAAATGTCCTAGATTAGAAAGTTTCAGGAAATATGTGGAGCACTTATTTCCTGAATTTTATAATATACAAACAACTTTTTTACTTTCCTAGCAACAGGTCAAGCACTGGTGAGAGGAATTCTCATGTTTTTAATGAAGGTCCACGTTTAGAAAAGTTTGAGAAACTGGATTACAGGAGACAAAGTAGAAGCAAGTTGTTAAAGCAGTCTAGTTGTAGAGGTGTTAAGGGAAAACGTAAACTGTAGAAGTAGTTGCTTTATATCTTGACAGCTGAGAAAGACATAGAAGAGCTCTAAAGAAGATAGAATTATTTGCTGCACAGTACATGCAGCAGCAGCAGATGTTCCAGTGCAGCAACAATGGATGTTCAAGATTAAGATTAATTTAGAGTCGAATATATAATTAAGAAGACAGGTAAGTGTATAACTTTAAAGATTTTTTTATAAAAGTTTAAATGTTTTTTTGCTTGAAGAGGTAGAGAAGTTAATGATCTGGAAAGTTGATTGGTAGATTATTTATTAGCCAACTGTAGTGAATACATCAGGTATTAATTTTTAACATATATATTTTTCAGATGCAACTTTCCTAATTTTAAAATACATAGAGTGCTTTTTCTAAATGCTTGCCTTCTGTTTACATTTGTATTTTCACGAATTAACCTTGATGTTACTTGTATTTCTACATATTGGCAATCACAAACTATCCTTTTTTTAACTTTATATCCCAGTCTTTAAAATCCTTCAACTCCATAATTTTTTTTTTAATTTTTGCTAAGAAAGGTAGAGTGCCATCTGATAAAAACATTTGTTCTTCAACTTCCTGCTACTCTTCTATTTTTATCTAGGCTTTCTTCTTTGTCTTTCTTCTAGGCCCAACTATTCTGCCTATGCTTTTCCCTGACACTCCTCATGACTTCTTTCTCTCATAAATATAACTAGGTTTGATAATTCTGTTAACATCTCACTTTTGCTGTTTCTTTGTACCAGTCCTTTTATTTCATTTTATTCCATTTATTTATAAATTCAGTGTTTACCTCATTGTCCTTTATTATGCTCATCTTCTTGTCTAAGTTTCTTATCTAATGTTTTCAGTTGCCTACTGTACCCAGCTAGCTTGTTGATATTCTGTATTTAATATAACTAAAGTAAAATTTGACAGAGACATAGTAAATTCCTGAGAATGTTTATTGGAAATCTGTTAATCCATGGAGTTCCTAAAAGCTCCTGCTTCATTTCTTTCTGTTTGTGACTTTACTGTTTTCTGAGGCTAACTCTTCTCTGTCACATGGAATAATGTAGACATATTTAATTTAGCAATAAATCTGTTATCCAAATTCTAGATGATATTTGTCTCCACAAATTTTGAAGAGCTTTAATTGTAGAGATAGTTTCATCTTGTTTTGTCCCCCAAGAGAATGATTTGTCACATATACATCATTTCCAAAAAATACTGTTTTAGATTTACTACTGAGATTTTTATGGAATTGAATAGCTTTCCTTTTGAAATTAACTAGCTGAACAGTGTTTTGACAAAAGATATTCAGTAGTACACTATATCCATGTTATGAAAGCACCAGGTCAAAATTGAAACTCAAGAATAACTCCATTTTTAGAATGTGTGCAGCCCTTTATTCTTACCAAAATTCTTTTTCTTTTTCTTTTTTTTAAGAATTTATTTATTGGACAGACAGAGAGCACAAATAGGCAGAGAGGCAGGCAGAGGGAGATGGGGAAGCAGGTTCTCCACTGAGCTGAGAACCCGACGTGGGGCTCGATCCCAGGACCCTGAAATCATGACCTGAGCCGAAGGAAGAGCCACCTAGGCACCCCCAAAATTATTTTTCAAAAGAACATTTTCTAAAGACCTCCTGTTGTTTATAGAGTGTAACATAAAGAAGTCACTGTTTTTTTGTTTTTTAAACAGTCTTAAAGCACAACCTGGGACTTAAACTCAATCCTGAGATTGAGATTCCTGTGCTCTACCAACTGAGCCAGCCAGATGCCCTTTACTGCTTTTTTAACAAAGGGATTTTTTGTGAAGGAGAGTTGTACATCAAAGACTCTGTAGTCTTCAGGGGTCTGGGTGGCTCAGTTGGTTTAGCGTCCCACTCTTGTTAATGGCTCAGGTGGTGATCTAGGGTTTGTGGGTCTCCATGCTCACTAGGGAGTTTGGCTGAGATTTCTCTTTCCCTCTCCCTGTGCCTCCCTCTTGTGCTCTCTCCCTCTCTCTCTAAAATAAATAAATCTTGATGGGGTAGGGGAAGAATCTGCACTTTTGAAGGTCTTTAAAAAATATAATTAAAATTAACATATTAAACATTTGAATGATAATATGCTCAAAAATTATTGAAAAGGGTCACTTAAATAAAGCAAATGAAGTGGCAACATTTTCTTTCATATTTGTTTCATTTCTTCTTTATTTAAAGAAATCGTGCCTGAAAATTCAGTTAAAGGGTTTTCCTTACTTCATCCAACTTTCTTTTTTTCCCAGAAGTCATTGGTATCCTCACATGTAGGTACTGAAATAATCTTCGTGTGCTTTATCTTTATTGAGAAGGTTATGTTAAAAATTTCATTTAATGTATGTTTAACCTCTGGTTCTAGATTACTAGTTCTTAAAATGACCTGGAACCTGTGGAGATCTCTGATACCTTTTTGGAGTGCCTGTGAGGGAAAGATTATTTTTATAGTAATACTGACAAGTATTGGGGCACCGGGGTGGTTCAGTGTGTTAAGCATCTGCCTTCGGCCCAGGTCATGATGCCAGAGTCCTAGGATCAAGCCCCACCCACCTCAGGCTCCTGCTCATCAGGAGGCCTGCTTCTCCATCTCCCCCTGCTTATATTCCCTCTCTTGCTGTCTCTCTCTGTCCAATAAATAAAATCTTAAAAAAAAAATTACTAAGAAGTATTTACCTTTTTTACTCTCATTTTGCCATAAATGTAGTATACTCGGTTTTCCAGACACTAATGTAATCTGATGTAAAATGGAATGAGGAAGCAGATAGGGATAGTCAGCTTTTAAACTAATCATTAGATGTGCAAAAGATTTAACTTTTAATTTTTTTTAATTTATTTATATGACAGAGAGAGAGAGAGAGATTACAAGTAGGCAGAGAGGCAGGCAGAGAGGGAGGAGGAAGCAGGCCCCCCGCTGAGCAGAGAGCCCGATGCGGGGCTTGATCCCAGGACCCCGAGATCATGACCTGAGCCAAAGGCAGAGGCTTTAACCCACTGAGCCACCCAGGCGTCCCTTTATTTTATTTTTTAAGAGAATTTAGATTGAATAGTCTGATTAGACTTTTTTTTTTTTTTTTTAGTGTTTATTTTAATAACCCAGGGCTCAGCACCACAAGTGCCCTCCTTAATCCTCACCTCCTTAACCTCAGCCCTCCCAAACCTCCCCTCTGGTAACCATCAGTTTGTTCTCCATAGTTAAGAGTTTGTTTCTTTGTTTGCCTCTCTCTTTCTTATTTCCCATGTGACCATTTGTTTTGTGAGGAACCCTCTGTACTGTTTTCCAGAATAGCTACACCAGTTTTCCTTCCCACCACCAGCATGAAACGGGTTCCCTCTCTCCACATCCTCGTGAACATTTGTTACTTCTTGTTGATTTTAGCCATTCTGAGAGTTGTGAGGTGGCATCTCACTGTGGTTTTGATCTGCAGTTCCCTGATGATAAATGATACTGAGCATCTTTTATGTGTGTGTTGGCCATTTGAATGTCTTTTTTTTTTTTTTTTAATTAAGCTCTGTGCCTAACACAGGCCTCAACCTCAGGACCCTGAGATCAAGAGTTGTACACTCCATGGACTCAGCCAGGCAGCCAGCCAGCCTCCCCTGAATGTCTTCTTTGGAGGAATGTCAGTTCATATCTCTGCCCATTTTTTTTTTCTTCCTCCTCCCATTTTACCCCCCCCCCCCCTTNCCCCCCCCTTTTTTTTTTTTAGATTATTCACTTTGGAATGTTGAGTTTTATAAGTTCCTTAAATATTTTGGATACTAACTCTTCATTGTATATGTTATTTACAAATATCTTTTTCCATTACATAGATTGTCTAGTTATTGTTTCCTTCACTGCACAGAAGCTTTTAATTTTGATGTAATTGCACTAGTTTATTTTTACTTTTGTTTTCCCTTGCCTCAGGAGACATAGAACACTCTTGTTACAGCTGATGTTAACGAAATTACTCTCTGTGCTCTGTTACAGAATTTTGTTGGATTTCTGTCTCACATTTAGGTCTTTCATCCATTTTGAGGAGGTTTTTTGCATTTGGTGTAAGAAAGTAGTACACTGTCATCTTCTGCATGTTGCTGTCCAGGTTACCCCACACCATTTGTTGAAGAGACTTTTTTTTTCCATTGGATAGTCTTTCCTGCTTTTTGAAGATTAGTTGGCCATAGAGTTATGGGTTTATTTCTAGGTTTTCTATTTCTATTCTTCCCCATTGGTCTACATGTCTATTTTTGTGCCAGTACTACACTATTTTGATCGCTACAACTTTGTAATATAATTTAAAATCTGGAGTTGTGATACCTCCAGCTTTGCTTTTCTTTTTCAGGGTTACTTTGTTTGTATGAGATCTTTTCCCCTGCCATATAAATTTTAGAATTGTATGTTCTCACTCTGTGAAAAATGCTGGTGTAATTTCAATAGGGATTACCTTAAATGTGTAGATTGCTTTGGGTTGCATAGACAATGTTAACAGTATTTGTTCTTGCATTCCATGAGCATTACATGTGTATCCATTTTTTTGTGTCATCTTCAGTTTCATTCATCATTGTTCTATGGTTTTCAGAATACAGCTTGTTTAACTTGGATGATTTTTATTCCTAGGCGTTAAGGTTTTGGGTACAATTATAAATGGGATTGATTCCTTGATTTCTCTTTCTGCTGCCTTGTTATATTAGTGTACAGAAATGCAGCAGATTTCTGTACGTTGATTTTTATCCCATTTTATTGAATTCGCGTATCAGTTCTAGCAGTTTTTTTGCTTTTGTCTTAAAGGTTTTCTGTATAGAGTATCATGTCATTTGCAAATAATGAAAGTTTTAATTCTTCCTTACCGATTTGGATTCCTTTTCTTTATTTTGTTGTCTGCTGAGTCTAGGACTTAGAGTATTATGTTGAATAACAGTGGTAAGATGGACATCGATATCTTTTTCCTGACCTTAAGGAAAAGACTCAGTTTTTCCTTATGGAGGATGATATCAGCTCTGCGTCATTCATTTGGCTTTTATGATGTTGAAGTATGTTCCCTTTTAACCCAATTTGTTGATAGTTTTTATCATGAGTGGATATTGTACTTTTTCAGGAGCTTTTTCTGTGTCTATTGAAATGATCATATGGTTGTTATTTCTCTTATTGACATGATGTATAATGTTGATTTGCAAATATAGAACTACCATTGAAACTGTGGAATAAATCTCACTTGATTGTAGTGGGTGGTTTTTTAATGTATTGTTGGATTTGTTTTGATAGTATTTTTTTAAAGTTTTTAAAATATATTTATCATAGAGAGAACCCAAGCAGAGGTTGCAGCAGGCAGAGGGAGAAGCAGGCTCCCACCAAGCGCGTACCTAATGCAGGACTAGATCTCAGGACTCTGGTATCATGACCTGAGCCGAAAGCAGACACTTCACTGACTGAGCCACCCAGGAATCCCTGTTTTGATAGTATTTGATATATATTGTTGAGAATTTTTGCATGTGTGTTCATCAGAGATACTGTCTTGGACTTTTTTTTAGTGGTGTCTTTATCTGGTTTTGGGTAATACTGGAGTCATTGAATTTGAAACTTTTCCTTCCTCTTTTATTTCTTGGAACAGTTTTGGGGTTTTTGTTTTGTTTTTAAGATTTTATTTATTTATTTGAGAGCAAGCATGAGCAAAGAGAGGAGTAGAGGGAAAAAGAGGAAGATCACAACTCCCCACTGAGGGCAGAGCCTAAAGCAGACTTTGATCCTAAGACCCTGAGATTATCCACTGAACCCCCAGACATCCCTATTTTTTGGAATAGTTTGAGAAGTATTCATTCTTCTTTAAGTATTTGGTAGAATTCACCTGTGAAGCCATCTGGCGTTGGGTTTTTGTTTGTTGGGAGTTTTTTGGTTAATATTATGACTATATATGTTAAGATTCATTTTCTTTGCTGGTAGTTTATTCAGATTGTCTTTTTCTGTTGTAGATTCCTGGTTATATGTTACTCTGTATTTCTCTGTCTTTTCTATGTTGTCCAATTTGTTGGTATGTAGTTTTTCATAGTATTCCCTTATAATTGCTTGTATTTTTTGGTGTTGGTTTTATTTCTCCTCATTTGTGATTTTATTTATTTGGGGTGCCTTCTCTCTCTCTCTCTCTCTTTTTTTTTTTTTTTTGAAGGTTTTATTTTTAAGTAATTTCTACACCCAATGTGGGGCTCAGATTTAAACCCCGGGATCAAGAGTTGCATGCTCCATGACTCACCCAGCCAGGTGCCCTGGGTCCTTTCCCTTTCTATCTTGATAAATCTGGCTGGAGGTTCATCAGTTTTATTAGTTTGTTGTTTTTTTTTTTTAAGATTTTTATTTATTCATTTGACACAGAGAGAGAGATTACAGGTAGGCAGAGAGGCAGGCAGAGAGAGAGGAGAGGAGGAAGCTGGCTCCCCGCTGAGCAGAGAGCCCGATGTGGGTGGGCCTCGATCCCAGGACCCTGGGATCATGACCTGAGCCGAAGGCAGCGGCTTTAACCCACTGAGCCACCCAGGCGCCCAGTTTTATTAGTTTTGTTCTAAGAACCAGCTCCTGGTTTCATTGATCTCTTCTCTTATGGCCGTTTTTTGTTTTTGTGTTTTTAGCTTCTATATTATTTATTTCTGCTCTAACTTTATTTCCTTGTTTCTGATGGTTTTATATTTTGTTTGTTCAGTTTTGGCTCTTTTAGGTGTAAGATTCGGTTATTTTGTATTTTTCTTGGCTTCTTGAGGTAGGCCCATATGCTATAAACTTGTTTTTTAGGACTGCTGTTACTGAATTCCGAAGGTTTGAACTGTTGTGTTTCACTTTCATTTGTTTCCATGTACTTTTTAATTTCTTCTTTGATTTTCTTCTTGACCTATTCGTTGTTAAGCAGTATTTTCTTAAATCTTCAGGTCGGTTTCATATTGTTGTAGTCAGAAAAGATGTATGGTATGTGTTTGATCTTTTTGAATTGTTGAGGCTTGTATTGCGGCCTAATATGTAATCCATTTTGGAGAATGTTCTGTGTGCACTTGAAAATGATGTCTGTTCTGCTGTTTTAGAATGAAATGTTCTGAATGTATCTGTTAAGTCCATTTGGTCCAGTGTGTCATTCAAAGCCATTGGTTCTTTGTTGATTTTCTGTTTAAATGATATGTCCATTGATATAAGTGGGGTATTAAAGTCCTGTGTTACTGTTTTATTATTGATGAACCCCTTTATGTTTGTTACTAACTGTTTATGTATTGGGGTCCTTTCATGTTGGGTGCATAAATATTTACAGTTGTTACATCATCTTGATGGAATGTCTACTTTTTGATTATATAGTGTCCTTCTTCATTGCTTGTTACAGCCTTTGTTTTAAAGTCTGGTTTTTCAGATACAGGTATTGCTACACCAGCTTTTTGGGGCAAGGGGAGGTTTTATTTATTTGAGAGAGAGAATGTGAGCAGGAGAAGGAGCAGAGGGAAAGGGGGAGAGTTAATCAGCACTGAGCAAGGAGCCTGAAGTGGGGCTCAATCTCAGACCTGAGCCAAAATCAAGAATGGGTGCTTAACCAACTGTGCCATCCAGGTGCCTCTACACTGGTTCTTTTTGACATCCATTTGCATGATGGATATTTCTCCCTTCCCTCAAATCTTTTTTTTTTTTTTTTTTTTTTGAGAGAGCGAGCGAGCTTGGGAGTAGGGGTGGAACAGAAGGGGAGAGAGAGACTCTTAAGCAGCTTCATGTTTAGGGTGGAGCCTGTCACAGGGCTTGATCTCAGAACAGACATGCCGTGAGCTGAAATCAAGAGTCAAACAGACAGTCCTTCTTCCCCTCACTTTCAATCTGCAGGTATCTTTTGGTCAGAAATGAGTTTTTTGTAGGCAGCGTTGCAACCTTTTTTAGGTGGATCCACCCCCCCAAGCAGTGTGGAGCTCACCACAGGTCTTAAACTCATGATCCTGCTGTCAAGACCTGAGCTGAGATTGTATGCCCAACCCACTGAGCCACCCAGGTGCCCCAGGTCTTATTTTCTAACCCATTCCTTTAGCCTGTGTGTTTTTAGTAGATTAACATTCAAAATAATTATTGGTAGATATGTATTGCCATTTTATTATTTGGTTTTTGGTTGTTTCTGACGGTTTTCTCTTTTTTTGTCTGTCATGATTTGCTAGTTTTCTTTAGTGATCCAGCTTGGTTTTTTTCCTCTTTATTCTTTTAGTATTAGTGGTTTTTGATTTGTGGTTACCATTAGGTTTGTATTTGCCTCTTCTGCATATAAGTCTGTATTAAGGAGTTGATCATCATATAAGTTTGTTTGAACACATTCTTTACACCTCTTCTCCCCATGTTTTAGGTATACGCTGTCATATTTTACATTCTTTTATTTTGTGAGTTCCTTGATTGATTTTGTAATGGAAATCTTCATCTTTACTGTTTTTGAGTTTCCTACCCTCATTATATCATTTTTGGTCTTTTTTTTCCCACTCACAGAGTCCCCTTTAATAATGCTTTCACGGGGATTAGTGGTCACAGACTCCTTTAGTTTTTGTTTGGGAAACTCTATTCTGAATGATATCCTTGCTGGATAGAGTATTTTGGCTATAAGTTTTTCTCAGTTAGGCATTTGAATATATCATGCAACTGTCTCTTGGCTTGGAAAATTTCTGCTAAAAAGTCTGTTGGTAATCTTACAGGGTTTCTTTTGTATGTGTTTGTCTTCTTTAGCTACTTTTAATATTTTTTTCTTTATCACTGCATTTTGTCATTTTAATCACATGTGTCTTGATATGCATCTGCTTTCCTTGATTTTGTTTCAGGACCTCTGTGCCTCCTGGATCTGTATGTTTTCTTTCCCAGATTAGAGAAATTTTCAGCTATTCTTTCTTAATGTAAATTCTCTGCCCCTGGGGACACCAGGGTGGCTCAGTCATTAAGTGTTTGCCTTCAGCTCAGGTCATTATCCCTGGATCCTAAGATAGAGCCCCATATCAGGCTCCTGCCTGGTGGGAAGCCTGGTTCTCCCTCTTCTACTCCCCCTGCTTGGGTTCCCTCTCTCGCTGTCTCTCTGTCAAATGAATAAATAAAATCTTCACACACAAAAAAATTATTGGCCCCATTTTTTTGTTGTTGTTTGTTTCTTTTTTGGGGCCTCCTATAAGACAAATATCAGTGTATTTAATGGAGTCACTAAGTTCCCTAAGGCTCCTCTCATTTTGCCTAATTCTTTTTTTTCTCTTTTGTTCAGTTTGACTGATACAATTTTCAGGCTCCCTGCTGAGCAGTCTTTTATCTTTGCTGTGTTATTCTTTATCTCTATGTTAATGGTCTCACTGATGCCCTCCACTCTTCTCAAGTCCACCCAGTATCATTTTGATCATTGGGTTTCTGTTTTCTATCAGGCATGTTACTTATATCTGTTTCACTTAGATCTCTGGTAGCAGCTTTGACATCATCTTTCATTTAGGACAGGTTCCTCTGGCTTGTTTTGTCTAACTCTCTGTACCTGTTTCTCTATTGTGAAAGTCATCCGCATCTCTTGTTCTTGAGGGTAAGGATTTTATGAAGAAGAAGTACTGTAGTGCCCTGCCAGATAGTGTTCTCTGTTCCCCAGAGCCTGTCACTTCAGGGAGTGTCTCTGCTGTGTGCTGTGTACGTTCTGCTGTTGTGTCTTGGCTGCTCTATCCTTCAGACCCATTTCCTGCAGAGGTTCTCCTTGCATGCAGAGGGCAGTGTTTGGTCCCTGGTGTGAATGTGGTAAGTTTTAACTGGGTGTGAAATGCCTGTGAAATGAGACGTGTTGCCACTGCTGCCAAATCCAAAGCCTTACAAAACTCCAGGTGACAAAATGCTGTGGTTTGGGCTGGTGTTCTGGGGAAGGGCCACCACACTGGTACTGAGGCAAGGGAGACTGGGACGGGTGGTTCTTCTGGACAGTGGCATGGGTAGGGCATAATTTGGTGTAGGCATGTTAGGTGGGTCTGTGCTGTGCTGTTTACCACAGGTGGCCCTGTTCTTATTCTGCGGGGTAGGGAAAGGAAATGGTGCCTCCTAGATCCTTTGTTCAGGGGAGGATTTCCCTGTGAAAGCTGCCTCCTCTTTGGGACATGCTCTGAGATGAGCAACTAACTTCCCTACTGTGTGCCCCAGGCTTTAAGTAGTTTGCAAACACTCACAAAATTCAGTCTCTTGTTTTTCTGTTCAATTGCTGGTGCCATGATATCCTTCTTCCCTATACCACATCTGAAGAAGTACCTCCTTCAGTGTGGCCTCTTCTCTGCCATTAGTTATGGAGTCTTCAAATCAATTTCTGGGGTATTTAGGAGGATTTGTTAGTTATCTTATTGTGTTCACAGGACTCGATGAGGCTAGAGTCCTTCTATTCTACTACCATCTTCTCCTCTATATAAAAGACTTAATTTTTTTTTTTAAGATTTTATTTATTTGACAGATAACGGAAGAGGGAACACGAGAGGGAGCTGGAAAGGGAGAAGCAGGCTTCCCACTGAGCAGGGAGTCTGATGAGTGCAGCTCGATCCCAGAACCCTGGTATCATGACCTGAGCCTAGGGCAAATGCTTAATGACTGAGCCACCCAGGCGCCCCAAAAGACTTAATATTTAATTTGGCAAATACTTGAAGCAAATATTATGTTGATAATGACTTATTACTTGAAGTTAATAAGCAATGTTCTTGAAATTATTCAGCTGGAATATGTATTTGTCTTTAATTTTAAAAATGTATTTAGTACCATTTATACAGATATACACACACAGACACACACAGACATGTATGTTATCTGTATCTTTGTTTTTATACTTACATATGTTCTGAGCCACAATGTAAAATGTATTTCTTTCTGTAGGTCGGGACCAGAAAAAGTTACACCCTCTCCAGGACAGTGCACAATTCTTGTCTATAGATAATTTTTTAAATAGAATGTTGGCAGCTAATTTTTTAATTAATTTAACTATAATTTATTATAATAATTTAATCGACAGCTAATTTTTAAATATTGACAGCAAACAAAATCCCTTTGAAGGTCTCAAATTTTATTTCATCAAATAGCCCTGAGGTGAAAAAGTTTGAGTAATTATTAATCAAATTATTCATATTACTTGTATTTTAGTAAATAAATATGCTCTGTTTTATTTATTCCTGAAAACTTACATTTTCAGTTGTTTGAAATTTCAGAACAGTGGGGCTATGAACAACTTGCACATGATTTTTCTTTCTTGAGTTTATAAAATGGAATTAGTATATTGAAGTGTATATGCATCAACAATTTTATTAGAATTACCAACTTCTTCCTACTGCAGTTATAACTTAGTGATGTAAGATGTCTGTGAGCTTCTGTTTCTGTGGATCATTGCCAAAGATTTAACAGTGTAATTTTTTTTTTAAGATTTTTATTTATTTGAGAGAGAGAGCAGGAGCAGGGGAGAGGGAGAAGCAGGCTCCCTGCTGAGCAGGGAGACAGACCTACATGGGGTTTGGGGCTCAATTCCAGGACTCTAGGATCAGGACCTGAGCCAAAGGCAGAACTTAACTGACTGAGCCACCCAGGCACCCCTCCAGTTTAAATTTTTTTCTGTCTTTTGGGAATTAAATGTTTTCTAGATCTAGCACCTGGGTGGCTCACTGGGTTAAAGCCTCTGCCTTCAGCTCAGGTCATGATCTCAGGGTCCTGGGATGGAGCCCAGCATCGCTTCCTCCTCACTCTCTGTCTCTCTGCCTACTTGTGATCTCTCTCCCTGTGTCAAATAAATAAATAAAATATTTTAAAAACTTAAAAAATGTTTTCTAATTGGTGTTTTAATTTTGCATTGATTAGGTTCTGGTAGAGATAAACATCTTCCTCCTAAAAAAAAAAAAAGAATAAAAACCATGTGGAAAAATAAAAACAAAACAAAAAAAATCTTCCTCCTTTGCCTTCCCCCCATAAATTAATTGGTGATTAGTCTTTCTCAGTAATTTCTTTGTTCCTGTTTTAGCCCCATTTTTTTGTTGTTGGGTTCCTGTTTTTATTGACTTACAGATACTGTTTTTAGGTTCTGCTTACAAATGGATTGCTGATCACTTAGGCTGTAAATGCATTTTTCCAGTTTCCGACTTGTCTTGAATTTATGTATGGTATATTTTGTTAAGTGGGACTTAAGTTCTTAATGTGAGGTAATTATTTAAATCTTTTCATACATAGCTTGTGATGTTTGTATCTTTAAGAAATTCACCCTCTACCACAAAGTCATTCTGCACTTGATCTTAGCCAATAGACCAAGAAGCAATCCACAAAGTCATTTTGTATTTTCTTTCTTTTTCCTTCCCTGTCCCTTCCCCATCCCCTCTCTTTCCTCCCTTTCCCTTCCTCCCTCCTACCCTCCCCTCTCGCCCTGGCGCGTTCCTTCTTTCCTTCCTTCCCTCCTTCCTCTTTCCCTCCTTCCTTCCTTCCTTCCTTCCTCCCTTCCTCCCTCCCTCCCTTCCTTCTTTATCTGCTTCTTGCTGTTATTTTTTAGTAATCTCTACACCCAATGTTGGTCTGGAACTTAAAACTCCTAAATCATGTCACATGCATGCTCTGCTGATTGAGTCAGCCAGGCACCCCTGTATTTTTTTTATTCAGGTTTTAAGGTTTGCTTTCTTATATTTAGGTTATTAATCCACCTGGAATTATTTTTTTCTATTTTTGAGGTACAGATATAATTTTTATCTTTTTCTAGTTTATCCGTTTCCTCACTGATTTAAAATGCTGTTCATGATGTATATCTAATTCCTATATGTACAAGTATATTTTTTCTTTTATATTTTGGTTCAGTCGGTCTATTACTTATTTGTGTTCCGTGTTTTATAAACTGTCATTTTATAATAAAATCTCAGTATGTATTCTGTTCTTCTTCCTACCTTTTTTTTAAGGATTTATGTATTTTAGGGAGAGAGCACACAAGCAGGGGGAGGGAGAGGGACAGAGAGAGAAATGGAGAGAAGCAGACTCACCGCTGAGGGACAGAGTGCATACGCAGGTTGATCTCACAACCTTAAGATCATGACTGGAGCCAGAGCAAGAGCAGACACTTAAATGACTGAGCTACGTGTGTTCGATTGTACATGTATATGTGTATTCTACTTGTATATGTATACGTGTATTCTATTCTTCAGAATTATTGTGGCTGTTTTGCTCCATTTGCTTATTTTTATAGTCTTTCAGTGGAAAAATTACTAGATTTTGTATTTGCATCAAATTTATAGAATATATAGACATGCAGATAAATGCTTTTAACGAACACAGTACGTGTCTTTCTTTTTAAGCTTTTAAACTTAATTCCAATGTAGCTAACATAGTGTTATGTTACTTTTCCAGTGTAAAGTATGGTGATTCAACATTTCTCTAGGTCACCCTGTGCTGATCACAAGTGTACTCCCTAATCCCCATCACCTATTTAACACAGCCCTCCTCCCCTCTGGTAACCATCAATTTGTTCCCTGTAGTTGAGAGTCTAGGGGAGCCTGGGTGCCTCAAGTGGTTAAGTGTTTGACTCTTGATTTCAGCTCAGGTCATGATCTCGGGGTTGTCAGATCAAGCCCCACATCAGGCTGCATGCTGGGCATGGACACTCTCTCCCTCTTTCTTAAAAAGAAAAAAAAAAAAAGTCTGTTGTCTTTAGGCTTTTTTTTTTTTAAGAATATCCTATCCTAACTTCCTCCCTCCCTCCCTCCTTCCCTTCCTCCCTTCCTTCTTTGCTTCCATCCTTTTTAAAGATTTTATTTATTTACTTGACAGAGAGAGGCCGCAAGAGAAACACAAGCAGGGGAGTGAGAGAAGGAAAGCAGGCTTCTGGTTTAGCGGGGAGCTGGATATGGGGCTTGATCCGAGGACCCTAGGAGATGCTTTAAGCAGACGCTTGAAGGACTGTGTAGGGGCACATCCATGTGCCCCTATTTAGGCCTTTCTATGTCCTTCCATGACCTTAGATTTTCTCTATTACCATTATTATCTTTGCCATTGTCATCATGAATACTTTGGACTAGTCTTCAGGTTTTAATAACATATTAACCTTTTAAATTCATGTATCAACGCTCTGAGATAAGGATTATTCTGTAATCTTTTTGATAAGTCTGAAACCTAGGACATTAAATGTAAGTAATAACTAAATGGAGGAGCTAGGATTTTATTTTATTTTATCTTATTTTATTTTAAGATTTATTTATTTTATAGTAAGACAGTGGGGCAGAAAGGGGTAGAGGGAGAAGGACAGAGAATCTTAAGCAGACTCTTCTCTGAGCACAGAGCCTGATTTGAGATTCGATCTCATGACCTGAGATGAAACCAAGAATTGAATATTTAACTGACTTCACCACCCCAGGCACCCCATGCATTTTAATTTTTTTATTTAGTTTCAGAGTTACTATATTGTACTATGTTGCTCTTCATAGGTTTCTTGCAGAACTTCTCTTAACTGTGTTGTGGTCTTTTGTGTAGCTTTTGTTACTATAGTAAATAACAACTTTAAAAAAATTATAATTTCCAGTTATTATTTATAACAGATTCTCTTGACTTTCATGTCTTGATTATGACCTTGCATGATCATATGAATGAGCATATTTCGTAGATCATGAGATTCACTTTCCCCCTTCTATTTTATATTTCCCCCTTAAATTTCCCCTCTGAAATTGGCATGTATTTTACTGTTGATGGACTTCTATAATAATAATTTTATCAAGGCATTGGTCATGATTTATCACTGCCTGTAGGATGCATGAACTGTTCATTTTGTATCACTTCAAATGAGTTAATCCTCTGTAGGATATTTCTTATGCTGTTAAACCTTGTCAAACAATACAATTCAAGAGAGAATAAATTGCCCTGGGAAGAGTGGAAGCAAGTTTTAAAGCAATCAGAGGCTGGTTTGATTGATTTGTAGATTAGTTACAACATACTCGGTCATATAATGATTGTCTCTTTATTGTAAATTTTCCAAATTTGAATTGAAGCTTCAAATTCAAATTGAAACTTTAGCAAAACCATAAAAGGACTTTAGTCACAAAGTAAAGTTCCTGCATCAAAATTAGTAAAGTAGGTGTCATTAACATGAAAGAAGATTCTATAGATAATAAAGAGATGCTTCACCCTCAACACTGATCAAGAGGACATTGTTGTTAGATAGACATTCAACAGTTCTGATTAGTAGGAAAATGACCCAGAGTAGTACCCTAATTGTGTTACTCTAAAGCACTTTCTTTTGGTTTTGTTTTTCTATGTAAATTCTGTGTAAGTCAAAAAAAAATCCTGTTAAATATAAAACAAAATTGGAAACAATAATTATATTATTTGCTTGGCAGTGTTTTTGTTTGTTTACTATTATGTAGAATAATGGCTTATTTAGTAATTGAGAGTATCTTTAGAATCAGTGATGAAATGCAGTAATAATGCTAGTTAATGTGCTTCCTTTGCATTTTTTAAAACTTTTTTTTAAAATTTATTTATTTGACAGATAGAGATCACAAGTAGACAGAGAGGCAGGCAGAGAGAGAGGAGGAAGCAGGCTCCCTGCTGAGCAGAGAGCCAGATGTGGGACTCAGTCCCAGGACCCCGAGATCATGACTTAAGCCGAAGTCAGAGGCTTTAACCCACTGAGCCACCCAGGCGCCAGAGAAATAAAATTCCTAAGCAAACTATTAAGAGAAACAGAAGAGGGATAGAAATGCTTTTTTTTTTTTTCCAGTAAGATTGGAAAATTTTGAAGTGTTAATAATTTCCAGTGCTTATTAGGTATTAGGAAGATAGGTACTTTTATGGGTAAAAGTGTATAAAGCATGTAAATTGTTAACAGCCTTTTGTAGAGAACAACTGTTAACAACATTAAGTTTCTACATGTACAGAATATTCTGATTCACATTACATTACTCATATTTTCTTGTGGAAATATCTGCCAACATGTAGGCAACAATAAGAAAACACTAAATGTGCTGAGTTTATTACAGTATTGTATAGTAAAATACTGAGAAAAGTGTAAGCAATATTTTTCATTGAACTTAGCTAAATAATACCATATCCATAACAAACTACATTTACTTAAAGAGCACATTTATAGAAGTTATTTTATTTCTCAAAAATCTAATATGATATTAATGTCTCTTAATGATTTCTTTACTAGAGAGAAGTAACCCTTCCAAGAAACATTAATGTTAATGGTGGTAAGATAAAGAGGTAGTTACATAAAATGCAGAATTACTTAACTAGAGGACTTCATTCATTTGACATGTTAAGGTAGTAAACACCGTTTTAAGGGATTTCTTTGGTATTTACGGTCAGTAACACACACACACTTGTGCAACTAACCATTATCCTGACTTTTTTCTTCTTTTTTTAAGTTATCTCTGCATCCAGCATGGGACTTGAGTCATACATAACCCTGTGATCAAGAGTTGCATGATTTACCAACTGAGCCAGCCAGGCACCCCTATCCAATTAACCTGATTTCTAAATAGATGTTACCAGTAACACAGAAGCCTCTCACGTATCCTCTTCCCAGTCAGTTATTTTGCTTTTCCCAAGAAGGGAACCACTGTTCTGACTTTTATCACCATTGCTAGTTTGTGAACTTTAAATGAATTGTCATAATAATGGATATTTTTGGGGTGTGGCCGTAATAGTTTTGTATTAGTGTACCTACATATAAGCTTTTATGAACCTATGATAGTTCTTCAGTTGATTCTTCTGGATTTCTTGGCTCTGTCATACCTAAATTAGAAGTTTGACTATAATCATGCATTTTTTTTATCTTATCTTTTCCATTGGTTAGCAGTTTCCAGTGTTAAAATGCGGTAGTGTTAAGGGCATCTGTGTTTATTTCTGACTACATTGTGGGAATGTAGTGTTTTCTCCATAAGTTTTAACACATGATGTTCTACTTCCGAATAGTGACATTATTTTTCATTGATGTATCGTAGGAACATTTCTGTGGCAGATTGGTTTTGAAATTCTGTTTATTTGCACAGATAAACACATTTTTACTGTTATCTTTTAGTGCTTTGAATGCATATTTTTGGTTTTTTGATTTAAAAAACTGTACTAATTTTTACCTTATCAGTATATATTCAGAATATCAGAGTTTTTCTTTTTCAGTTGTTAATGTAGTCTCTTTGGCTCCATTTCTTGAATAACCTTATTTTGTCAAGGGGTATATGTGTGTGTGTTGTTCTTTCGTGTGATGAATCACATTTGCAAATACTGGACTTGAGTCATACGTAATGGAGTTTGAGATTGGTTTGGATTATTCTGTTAGGTTTTGATTTTGGTGATTTACTGGTTTTGCAAAAGGTATTGTGAAAGACTTTTTCTCACGCTGTAGAATACATCCTATAGTTTTAGAATTACGTGTTTTTGGAACTTGTGTAGAAAAATTCCCCTGTGAAACCATTTGGTTTCAAGGTGCTTGAAATGCTAACAGTAACAACATAACCTTTTTTTTTTCAATGAGTGCTTAAATTTTCTCTTTCCTTAGGTTAATACCGGTAACTTGAATTTCCCAATAGACTTTATTTTATTTATTTATTTTTTCCCAATAGATTTTAAATTCATTTTTTAGTACTAGTATAGAATAATAAATAATATCAATTAAGCAATTTAAACATTTTATGTTTATTTTTCTTTTAAACTTTAAAATTCATGTTTGTGCTTTCCAGTTTAATTCCCTATTTAGTTTACTATCTGTAAGTTTTTTGTGTCTCTTCATACCCCATGCTAGAAAAAAATGAAGTTTGGATTTAATAAGAACAGTATATTTAGCTGCTTCCTAAGATTTGTTAAGAATTATTACTATCATAAAAAAGAATGCTTGCTGTTACTTGCCTCAGCTTTTTATCATTTACACTTTGCTTCAGTGAAAAATTCTGTCACAGGCAGTTTTACTTCTCTGTAAATTCCAGCCAATTAAGTGACTTTGCTTTACCTTGTATAATTTTTTTGTGTGTTCTGAGCAAGGAGGGAAATCTAGATTAGTTACATTAAAAGGCATTCATTTGGAAGACCATCAGAAAAATTACCTTTGCGTACATGTTAGCAGGCATATGGTTTGTAAAAAAACAATGTGTTAAAAAATTCACATTGAAACTTGCCCAGAAGAAAGAACATAAAAATATCTAGGAATCATGAACTATAAATTATAAGTAAGTTCAGTCATTAAAATAATTAACATAGAAGAAATCTTTTTAATTAACATTTAAATTCAGTTAGTTAACATATAGTATATAATTAGTTTCAGATGTAGTGTTCAATAATTTATCAGTTGTGTATAACACCCAGTGCTCATCCCATCACGTGCAGTCCTTATTGCTTGTCACCCAGTTTCCCCATCCCCTCACCTAGCTACGCTCAGTTTGTTTCCAGTGCTAATAGTCTCTTACGGTTTTTCCCCCTCTCTGATTTCATCTTGTTTTATTTTTCCCTCTGTTCTGCTGATTGTCTCTTCTGTTTCTTAAATTCCACGTGACTGAAATCATCTAATTGTCTTTCTCTGATTGACTTTTGTCACTCAGCATAATACCCTCCAGTTCCATTCACGTCAGTAGTAAAATTTCAACCTTTTGATGACTGGGTAACATTCCATTGTGTATATAAACATACCACATCTTCTTTTTCCATGACATAGAAGAAATCTTGCTAAACTCTTGACTTTCCATGGTGTTTTTGGATTTTAAAGAATGAAAAATATTTTTGTGTATTTCCTGGATTTCCTCTCTTAATTTTCCTTCGATCTGTAAACTTTTCAACTGAATTCTTCTCAGGAAGCTCTTGATCTTAATATTTATAGTCTGTGTTAGAATTTTCAAGATCATGATCTTTGCAACTGGAGGAGGGTAGTCTTAACACTGAATGTGCAGTAAATATTAGGTTTAAGGTAAAATACGTTCAGGGTATTTGATAATCAGATTGAACATTTGGGTTTGTTATCTAAGTTTTAGACTCTTGGCTCTCTGATTTGTTCTGCTTATTTGTCTTCAGATTCAGCTGCTATCTAGGTTTCACTTCTATGAAGACAATGGTAATTTCATTCAAATCATCAGACCAAATTCTCGTACATTTACTTCTACAATTGTGGGACCTCTTCGGAGTATACCGTTGTAGGACATACATGTACCCTTTGTGTTCCTTTAAGAACATGGTTTTATTCTTTTTTTTTTTAAGATTTTATTTATTTATTTGACACAGAGAGAGGGATTACAAGTAGGCAGAGAGGCAGGCAGAGAGAGAGGAGAGAGGAGGAAGCAGGCTCCCTGCTGAGCAGAGAGCCCAATGCAGGCCTCGATCCCAGGACCCTGGGATCATGACCTGAGCTGAAGGCAGCGGCTTTAACCCACTGAGCCACCCAGGCGCCCCATGGTTTTATTCTTGATTGTTGGAGGGAAGTGGCAGGTCTAACTCAAAAAAGATTACTAAAGTAAGGTATAATCATTTTTGACGTATAAAAAAATATTTTTTGTTGTGAGGTTTTTCTTTTTTTTTTTTTAAGATTTATTTATCTGAGAGAGAGTGAGAGCAGGGTTAGTCTTCCTCCAGGTTACAGGAATGCTTCAGTGTTTGGCCTTCACTGTTCACCCTTTCTTGTAATAAGATTTCTAGTTCTTTTGTTTTGGTTTTGGTTTTGGCAGATTAACAGAAACAGGCAAAACCATTTGAGAGGCTGCTTTCATCCCCAGGGATCAGGAAATAAGGATCTGTGGTTAAATTGCAATCATACAAATAAAAGAAAGGGACATATAATCGAGAGTTGTGGGAGAAGGAATAGACAAGATCAGACATCCCAAATGATAGGGAAGTAAGAAGAGGCCATTTTGCTCTGTTCAGGAGGAAGCTGGGTTTTATCCAAATGAAAATATTCAGCTGATAGTCTGGTGTTAGGCCTTACTTGAGTATGTAGGTTTTAGGAATCATCTGTGCCACTAGTAGTTAAAACCATGGGAATAAAGACCAAGCAGAAGAAAAGAGAGCTGATTGCACAACCCTAGGCAAGCTGCTGTAAGCGATGATGGGAGCAAAGAGTACCCAACAGATAGGAAAATGGGAAGAAAACTAGAGTGTCACTTAAAAAAAACTGAGGAAGGTGAGAATTCAAAATTGAGGAAATTATCTCTCAAACTTTAGTAGAAAAACCGAGGAGTGTGAGTGAGAAAAATGTTATTCTTCAGGTTTAACCCTCCCTCCACTTTCTGGGTTTATTGAAATATGATTGGCATAAAATTATGTCAGTTTAAGGTGTACAGTGAGATAACTTGATAATGTGTATGTGTTAGGAAATGATTACCTTAGTGAGGCTACTTAACATTTCTGTGTTCACATGAATATGTGATTTTTAAATTTGTGATGAGAAAACATTAATATTTACTCTCAGCAGCGTTCCTCAAAATCCATCTATGTCACAATTGGCGGGATTTCTTTCTTTTTCATAGCTGAATGACATTTCATGATGTTCTATTGAATATATATATCTCACATTTTGTCTGATTCATCCATTGATGGACATTTAGGTATCTGGGCTATTGTGAATAACACTTTAAAAAGGACAGCAAATATCTCTTTGACATAATGATCTCATTTCTTTTGGATATATATATATCCAGACTGGGATTGTTGAATCATACAGTAATTTTAATTTTTGAAGAGCCACCATACTGTTTCCATAGTGGTTATACCAGTTTACATTCCTACCACAGTGTACAGGGAAGTGTTTCCTTTCCTCCATATCGCTATCAACACTCATCATCGCTGTTCCTTTTGACATTCTAATAAATATGACAGGATTATCTTACTGCGATTTTTATTTCCATTTGCCTGTTGTACATATTTTCATGTACCACTTGTATGTCTGACAAAATGTCAGTTTCTTTGCCTGTTTTTCTGTTAGACTTTTATTTGGGTATTTTTTACTTTGGAGTAGTATGAGTCCTTTATATAAAGGAGTGTGTGTGTGTGTGTGTATACATATATATATATATATATATATATTATATATGCACACATATATATGGATATTGGCTCCTTATCAGATTTTTTTTGCAAATGTTTTCTTCAGTTCCATAGAATGCCCTTTCATGTTTATGTTTCGTGTTAAAAGACTGGTTTAGAAGCTTTTAGCTTCATATATCCCATTTGTTTATATTTGCTTTTTTTGTTTGTGCTTTTTTTTTTGTCATATCAAAAACATCATTGCCAAGTCCACTGTCGAAGACCAATGTCAGTGTCCTTTTATATTTTGCTCTAGAAGTTTTAGGATTTCAGGACTTACATTTAAGTATTTAATTTAAGTATTTAAGTATTTCATTTAATTTTTGGGAATGGTATAGGATAGGAGTCCTATTTTACTCTTAGCAGGTGATTATTTAGTTTTTTCAACAGTATTTGTTGAAGAGATGGTCCTTCCCCTATTGAGTATTGCTGGCTCCCTTCTACAGTGTTACTTGGCTGAGTGAGTTGCTTTCTGGACTCTTGATTCTTTAGTGATTCCATACAAATTTCAATATTGTTTTTTCTGTTATTGTGACAAATTCCATTATAATTTTAATATGAATTTCATTGAATCTGAAGATGGCTTTGGGCTGTATAGACATTTTGCAGTTTAATTCTTCCTGTTCATTAACACATATCTTTCCTTTTTTTTTTTTTTTAAGATTTTTATTTGTTTGACGGAGAGAGAGATCACAAGTAACAAGTAGTCAGAAGCAGGCAGAGGGAGAAGGGGAAGCAGGCTCCCTGCTGAGCAGAGAGCCCGTTGCAGGGCTCAATCCCAGGACCCTGAGATCATGACCTGAGCCGAAGGCAAAGACTTAACCCACTGAGCCACCCAGGCACCCCATCTTTCCTTTTTTTTAATAAATATTTTATTTATTCATTTGAGAGAGAGCATGAGCCAGGGGGAGAGGCACCAGGAGAGGGAGAAACACACTTCCTGCCCAGAGTGGAGCCTGACTCAGGCCTGGGCGTGGGGCTTGATACCACCCTGATATCATGACCTGAGCTGAGGTCAAATGCTTAACCAGATGAGCCACCCAGGCATTGCATATCTTTCATTTATTTTGTCTTCGATTTCTCTTATCAGACTTGTACTTTGCAGTGTACTGATTGATCCTTCAATTCCTTGGCTAAATTTTTTCCTAAGCTTTGTTTGTTTGTTTGTTTTGATGCTCTTGTAAATGGTATTGTTTTCATTATTTATTTTTCAGATTTGGGGTTCCCTTGTGTGAGTGAATTTTTTTTCTGTTGTTCCTTTTACAGTCCTTTCTTTTTAATTTTAGACAGTTGTATTACGCCTTGGAGAAGATTGGGGTTGAAATTAATATGGGTTTTTATGACTTTCTTAAACTCGGGTGTCCAGATCTTCATTTTTCAGATTATTATTTCAGTAATTCATTTTTCAGATTGTACGTTATTAGTGACTAGAAACCTGATTTTTGTACTTTACTTTTGTATCCAGCAGTTTCACTGAACGTGTTGATTAGATCTAACAGGGTTGTTGTTTTTATGTCTTTATGATATCCTATACATAAAATGTATCATCTGCAGTAGAAATAGTTTTACTTTTTTTACTCCCAATTCTTTCTCTTTTTTTTTAATTTTTTATTTGAGAGAGTGCATGAGAATGGGGAAGGGACAGAGGGAAAAGAGACTTCTTGCTGAGCAGGGAGCCAGATGTCAGGCTTGATCCCAGGACTCTAGGATCATGACCTGAGCCAAAGGCAGATGCTTAACTGAGCCACCCAAATGCCCCTTTTATTGCAATCCTGATGTTTTTTGGGCTTTTTTTTTTTTCATTTTGCCTACTTGGTTTAGCTAGGAATTCTAGTAATAATGTTGAATAGGAGTATTAATTGTAGGCATTTTTGTGCCTGATTATAGAGAAGAGTCTGTCAGTATTTCACCACTGAATATATTAGTTGTGGACTTAGTGTATGATTTTTATCCTCCCAATTTTTAATGTGGTGTGGTGTATCATATTTATTGACTTTTACATGTTGAACCATCCTTGGATTCCAAGGATTAGATAACCCTTTTATGGTTTATAGTCCTTTTAATGTGCTGTTGAATTCAGCTTGCTAGAATTTTATTGAGAAATTTTGCATTTGAAAATACATCAGGGATAAAGAAAGGTCTGCAGTTTCCCTTCCTTGTATTGTTCTTATTCAGCTTTAATATGAGGGTAACACTGGCATTCTAAAATGAGTTTGGGACGTTCTCTTAAGTTTTTTGAAAGAGTTTGAGGATTGATGTTAATTTTTCCTTAAATGTTCAATAGAATTTGTCTACACAAATCATCTGGTCCTGGACTTCTCTGTGTTGGGAGGTTTTATTTACTGAATCTGTTTCCTTACCCATTATTGGTCCATGTTGTAATGTATCAGTCTCCTTAGTCATTCTTAGCCCTTTTAGACTTTGTATTCCTTCAGGCTTCGGTCTTAGAAAAGTGTATGTGTATGTGTCTAGCACTGTATACATTTCTTATAGGGTTTGTTTTCTGGATATTTTGTAGTTCCTTGTTACTTTTTTCCTGTCTTACGGCTTTTCTTTGGAAGCTTATTCTTTTCCATATTGGTAAGTTTTCATTCTGCTTATCTTTTATATCTACTGTAGGTTTTTGCTTTTTGTTACCCTGAGACTTGACATCATTTTTTAGGTCTAATAATCATTTTAAACCGATAAAGGGGCGCCTTGAGGCTCAGTTTGTTTAGTGTCAATAAACTGATAAAAACGTAAATTGACAGCCTATGAAAGCTTTTTACTCCCCTTCTCAAATTTTATGTTTTTGTTATCACAGTTTACCTTTTTCATATTGTGTATTCAGTAACTATAGTTATTTATAATACTTTGTCCTTTAATTTATATTAGAGTTAACATTTTAACATTTGATTTTTCTGAATTTGAATATATACTACCTATACGGGAGTACATTGTATATTCATATGTTTTTATATTAATTGCCTGTTACTAATAACCTATTGATTACTTTCATTTCAGCCTAAAGAATTCCTTTTAGCATTTCTTGTAAGACAGATCTGGTGGGCACTGAATTCCCAAAGTTTTTATTTATTAGGGCAAGCCTTTATCTTCCCTTCATTTCTGAAGGACAGTTCTGCCAGTTAAGTATTCTTGATAATTTTTCTTTCAGCACTATGAATGTAGTATTGTGACCTCTCCTAGCTTGCAGTATTCTCTGCTGATTAAAAAAGAAAAAGTCCACTTATGGCTTATTTCGGGTTCCCTTGTGTGAGTGAATTTTTTTTTTCTGTTGTTCCTTTTACAGTCCTTTCTTTTTAATTTTAGACAGTTGTATTACGCCTTGGAGAAGATTGGGGTTGAAATTAATATGGGTTTTTATGACTTTCTTAAACTCAGGTGTCCAGATCTCCAGTTTAAGATGCTAAACCAGCTTAAATCAGTTTCTCCCTCCCTTTTCTTTCTCTGTCTTTTCTGGAGCTTCATTAACATGTAGGTTATTTCCCTCAAAGGTATCTTGTATTTATGTAAGCTATATTCTCCCTTTTTTATTTTTTCTTTTTTTCTGAGTAGATTATATCAAAGAGTGGTCTTCTGTTCCATGTACTTCTTTATACTTGATCCAGTTTGTTCTTTTTGTTTTTATGTAGGGTCCACATCCATTGTGGGGCCCAGGGCTTGAACTCACGACCCTGTAATCAAGACTTGAGCTGAGACCAAGAGTCAGCAATTTAACTGACTGAGCCATCCAGGTGCCCCTTGATCCAGTTTGTTCTTGATGCTTTCTGTGTTATTTTTCATTTCAAGCATTGTGCAGTTGGCTCTGGAACAACAGGGAGGTTGTGGGTACTGTCAGAATCTGCCTATAACTTTTTTTTTAAGATTTTATTTATTTATTTGACACACGGAGAGAGAGATCAGATCACATGTAGGCAGAGAGCCAGGCAGCAAGAGAGGAGAAAGCAGGCTCCCCACTGAGCAGAGAGCCTGATGCGGGACTCAATCCCAGGACGCCGAGATCATGACCTGAGCCGAAGGCAGAGGCTTTAACCTACTGAGCCACCCAGGCGCCCGACATACTGGATTCTTGCAGTGAACTACAGAAGAAAGATGTTACCAAGAAAGGCATAAGGAAAAGAAAATAAATTTACAGTACTGTAAAAAAAGTTTGCACGTTAGTGGACCTTTGTAGTTTAAACCCTTGTTCAAGGTTCAGCTGTATTCTTCACCTCCAGGCTATGTAGTTCTTTTTTATATGCTCCCTCTCTTTTAAACTTTTCATTTTGTTCATGTATTATTTTTCTGATTTTGTCAACTTTGTGTTTTCTTATAGCTTACTGAGTTTCCTTAAAATAACTACTTTAAGTACTTTATGGTAAATTGCAGATCTCTATAACTTTGGGGTTGATTAATAGAAAATTACTGTGTTCCCTTGATGCTGTCAGGTATCCTTGATTTTTCATTTTCCTTGAAGTCCTGTATTAATTGTCTTCACATTTGAGGAAGCCAGTCATCTCCGCTAGTCTTTAATTTTTGGTGGCCTTGGTAGATAAAATACCTTCTTTATTAGCCGTCTTAGGAACTCAGGTTTTTTTCATATCTTTTCAGTGGATATGCCTGCCTGCTCTATAATTCTTATTGCCCCTTTTTGCAGAAATCTTAAGATTTTGTGCTTCCCTCAGTGCTGCAAAGTTAGCCTGGGTACGATGGTCTCAGGTTTGCTTTTCCTAGGAAAGGAGCTGCTGAATCCTCAAGTTTGTTTGGTTTCTCCCAATTCTGCTGCTAGTCAAGCCAACTCTTAGAGCAGTACACACACAGCCATGGGGTAGGTAAGCCACTTAGACCTGGGAGTGTCCCTGGGCTAGTTGGTGAAATCCACAAGCAAGGCATACCTAGCATCTTGTGGGTAGGTTCTCTGGTGGAATCATGAAGCAGTTAGTAGCTTGCATCCCATTTGTACCCTCTTTCCAAGAGCCCTGCTGTTCTTAGTAGCTGCTTTCTGCTCCACAGTAATGAAGCACAGCTCAGTATTCTGATAGGATAAGAAAGAAATGGGCCTCTTTGGTGGTGTCCAGCACAGCTAGGGCATCCAGGCACTCAAAGTCTTTTTATTTTCTCCTTGGGGGTAGAAATCACAGGCTGGGCAGGGCTTTCTTCTCACTGAGTTGTGCTGCCTTAGAGGAGGGGTAATTTGAGTGAAATGAAACTATTCCTCATTCTAGTTCATCTAGTCTCCATTTTCTTTTTTTTTTTTTCCCCTATTGGAGTGCTCTAATTTTTCCACTGGACTCTTGGACTCCACTCTCATCTCTTGGTGTTTTTGAGGGCAAGGACAGTAGAAAAATCTTACTCCAGCATGATGATCCAGTTTGAATTTTATTGGAGCTAATGAGGTTGATTTTCTAGGGAAACTTGAAGATATTTACACTACTAAATCATTTTTATTCCATCCTTAATTGGTATAATTTCATGTTCTTTTACTTACTATTGTTTATAGAATTTATAAAGTTTGTTCTTGCATAATGAATATGGGAAAAGAAGTAGAAAGCCAGAGTTTGGGTAGAGAAAACAGTGAGAACTTATTTAGACCAAGAATATTTTCCATTTTTTTGTGGTTAAAAAATATTTATTAATGTAATCTTAATGGCCTTTTTATTTGAGGCATTTTGAATAAATACCATAAAACATACTATTTCTTGAAATATTTTGGGTAGGTCGGAGAGATAACATATTTTGAAAATTATATATACTTAAGTAGAAGAAAACCAAAACCAAGGATAGAGTTTAGGTCTTAAGGAGACCCAGCTATATGTTAGGTGTATTTGTTTGGGTGAGTGAACAGAGAGACAGAAACAGATTAGGGGTGGTGGTGGCAGGGAGGGTAAGATGACTAAAGGGGAAAATAGGAGGATAATGGAAAGGGTAGTTAGGACCAGATTTTAGAGGACTGTCACCTAAGGAACTTGAATTATATTTGGAATGAGCAGGAAGCTATTAAAACATTTATCAATATAGGCCTGAAATTATCTTTAGAAAGTTCATTTTTACATATGTTAAAATGTACCCGTTTTGTTTTAATTAGATATAGTAGAGTGTCAGATATGAACGTGATTATCTTGAAGAAAGAGGCTTATAGGGACATCAGTTGTCCCTATCATGTGTCTCAGTTGGTTAAGCAGCTGCCTTCGGCTCAGGTCATGATCCCAAAGTCCCAAGCCCCACATTGGGCTCCTTGCTCAGTGGGGAGTCTGCTTCTCCCTCTGCCTTTTACCCCACTTGTGCACATACTCTCTCTCTCAAATAAATAAAATATTTTTTTAAAAGAGAGAGAGGCTTATACTCACAACGTGAGAGGAAAAAGAGTGAGGAATGTCATACAGTGAAGGAGTAAAAGGGAAGGACTAGAGTTAGTCAGGAGGAAAGGGGGACAACCATGGCCCAGGAGCCTTTATTAGGAAGGAAAAGGCAAGGTATGGTAGATTTGCTAAATTTGGATAGTTTAAATAATTTCCTATCTTATTTTGTGGTAGGAGGAATATTGACTTAGTATGTAAAGTTGACATTTGAGGAGGTAGCTCTGATTGATTTATTTGAATTATGATGGCACACTTAGGGGAAATCTTGTTTGCTGTCTATAGGATTTAGCAAGCCCTGGAAATAGTTGTGTCTCTTCCAGATTAAGGCCCCAAATGACAAGGCCCGAAGAATACAAAAAATAAGAAATTATCGTCAGTATACTACATTACTTGAAATTTTAACAAATGTACATTTTGTGTGTCATCAGCAAAAATTATAAAGATTATAAACTATCTGACGACAGCCTTTTGAAGGTGAATTTAGAAAGTGAGAAAGTGGAGATAAGAAAACCTATTAGGAAGCTTAGGTAATACTTGTAAGTAAATCATGGCCCCTGATAATTCTTCCTTTTTGCTCCTTCCGTGTACTCACTTGCTCACTTGCTTTGGCATGTTTTTGCTTTTGTTTTTGTTTTTTTAAGATTTTATTTATAGGGCGCCTGGGTGGCTCAGTGGGTTAAAGCCTCTGCTTTTGGCTCAGGTCACGATCTCAGGGTCCTGGGATCAAGGCCCGCATCGGGCTCCCTGCTCGGCGGGGAGTCTGCTTCCCCTCCCCCTCTCTGCCTGCCTCTCTGCCTCCTTGTGGTCTCTCTCCCTCTGTGAAATAAATAAATAAAAATAAAATCTTTTTTAAAAAAAATTTTTTTTTATTTATATATTTGTTTGACACAGAGAGATGCAGCAAGTGAGGAAACACAAGCAGAGAGAGTGAGAGAGGGAGAAACAGGCTTACCATTGAGCAGGGAACCTGATGTGGGACTCTATCCCAGGACTCTAAGATCATGATCTAAACCAAAGTCAGATAGATGCTTAATGACTGAGCCACCCAGGCGCCCCTGTATTTCATTGTATTTTAACTTTTTTTTTTTTTTAATAAACTGGTTGTTTCTCCTGCCTACCCTATGGCAAATTTGGTAAATGACCCTCAACTCTTTATTTACTGTAATTTGAGACCGAGAGGGAAAGAGAAAGGAAGGATGGGGAGGAGGGAAAGAGAGAAAAAGGGAGGGAGTTAGAGGGAAATGCATGTGCACACAAGTCTTGCTTATGGTTTCAGGTATCATATAGATGGGACCTTCATTTTACTTTGGTCAAAGATAAATTTATTTTTTACCTTTGTAGCTGGTACCAATTCACCTGTGGCCTGGAGAATCTAAATATACTGTGAGAATTATTTCTGCAGTCTGAAGGTCAGTTAAGATAGGTCGTTGTAAGCTACACAGAAATCTCCAAAGAGTATTGAGCATTGTTACAAATTTTGCATTTTTACGAATTTGTAATTTACTGGTAGGAAGATTGCAGACTACATTAAATTTAATAGTGCAATAAAATCTTGCAGAAATTCCCCCAAAACAAAGTACATCAGGGGAACCTCAGAGAGTCATTGGATTGCTGGTAGAGGGAGGTAAGAGGGAGTCATCTGGGGTATAAGCAGTATCCTGTATCTCAGTCTGAATAATGCTAATATAATTTTAAATTGTACATTTATGTAAGCATTTATATATGTATAAATTATTAAGCAGAACAATTAAGATTTGTGCACATGATATGACTTATACTGTAATTAAACAAACAAAATCCCCAAATACTGTCAACCTATTTAATACATTCATACATTAAAAGAAAGAGCTGCGCATACATCACTGGAAATCAGTATGTTCCCCCTTATTTTACATTGATCGGTGTTTGATAAATTAATAAATTCAAGCATTTCAGAAATGTAAAGATCATAATGACATTTTAAGTATGTGACCTAATATAATTAATATTTGGTATACTTTATTTCCTGGCTTAGGAGCTGTGACTAATGAGAATCAAAGGCCATGGATGAAGATGAACTTGAATTGCAGCCACAAGAGCCAAACTCCTTTTTTGATGGAATAGGTATATCTATAGATAATTCTTGGGTTGTTCCACTCCCATCTGGCAAATTTGGAGTTTGCTTATCAAGAGGATGAATTGCTAGATCTTACACTGATTCATACTTAGGTATCTTGTTATCCTATCAGAATCCCATAGGCAGCTCATAATCTTGTCAGTAACTGCATCAGTATCAAAACATTACTGTTGTCTTGTTGTTCTCATTTTCACCAGTTATACTACTAAATCCTCTTAGTTCTTCTTTTGAAAGTTTTTCTTACTTACTTCTTATCATTAGTTTTGCATTGCTGCAGCAATACACATCCACAAATTTAGTGACCAAAACAGTGCTATTTTGTCACCTTGCAGTCTTGTTAGTCAGAAGTGCTTTTACAGTGTGACTCAGCTGGTATAGAATTCCACAAAGCAAAATCAAGGTTTTGGCAGGGTGCTCCTTTCTGGAGCCTCTCAGGGAGAATCTTCTTTCATAAACATTCAGACTTTTGGCCAGATTTAGTTCCTGTGTTTTTCTTCTTACGGACTGTTAGATTTTTCTGCCCACATTCCCTTTCATGTTTTACATGTGATTTCCTCTAGCAACTGAGTTGAGTCTGTCATGTTTGAATCTTTCTGGCATTCCCATTCACAACTTATCTGACTCTAGCCAGAACCTTATCCAGGGTAATCTACATTTTATCTGATCTTTTATCTACAACCACAGTTAGATGTGCGAGGGGGTTTGTTTGTTTGTTTGTTTGTTTGTTTGTTTTGCTGTCACATAACATATTTCAAGATCCAGAGATTAGGGTTTTGATATCTTTGGGAGACCATTCTGCCTACCATTGTCTACATTCTGCCCCCAAACATTTATGTTCCTCCCATGGTAAAATTAACTTGTTTGAGGTTTTCACTTAACATCCAAAATTCTTATCTAAAATTAAGCAGTTCAGGGACCCCTGGGTGGCTCAGTTAGTTAAGCAACTGCCTTTGGCTCAGACCATGATCCCAGAGTCTCAGGATCAAGTTCTGCATTGGGCTCCCAGCTATGTGGGGAGGCTGCTTCTCCCTCTGACCTTCTCTCCTCTCTTGCTCGCTTATTCTCTCTCTCTCAAATAAATAAATAAAATCTTTTAAAAAATAAAGTTTAGCAGCTCAACTGCATCCCATAGATTATAGAATACTGTGCTTTCCTTTTGTTTTGAGACATATTTTGATTTGCTGTTTATTTGGCCCATTGCTTGTACAGTAGTGTGTTGTTCAATATTCACATATAAATATTTAATATTTGCCAAAAAGAAAAGAAATTAAGCAACTCAGAAATCTCATAGCATCCAAATCAGGGACCCGTAACACACTGGGTGTAGTCCATTAAGTACAAGTTCAGGGGCATAATTCTTTTTCCTCGTGGACTTATAAACAGAGAAACAAGGTGTCTGTTCCCATTGTAAGTGGTAGTACAGTTTTGAATATTCTGGTTTCAACAGGTTGAAAAGGAAGATAAATGGGTGTGAAGTCTAAAGAAATTTTGAACTCTCAGTGGGCAAAGTCCATTCGTTTCCATGCCCTGGGAATAATCCCTCATATTTTTTTTGCTCTGTTTTGTTTTGTTTTGTTTTGTTTTGTTTTGTTTTGTTTTGTTTTGTTTTACATAGAGCACAAGCACAGGGAGAGGAAGAAGCAGGCTCCCCACTGAGTAAGGGAACCCAATGTGGGGCTCCCAAGACCCTAGGATTATGAACTGAACTGAAGGAAGACATGTAATCTGCTGAGCCACCCAGGTCCCCCTAATCCCTCATGGTTGATGGCTCCCGATTTGAGTCATCTTTGTGGTGGTGGTGGTGGTGGTGGTGGTGTGTGTGTGTTTAAAACAGCAAGTGTTTTTAACTAAGTAGTTTATTAATCTGCTTCTGCACCTAGAATTTGGGAGTGCAGCAGTTCTTAATATCGTATTTTTTCTACCCCTTTCGGTCCACGCCCCCAAACCAAGATAACACTGTTTCTGATGATATAAATTTTTTGAAGAATTTTGCGTATCTCCTGGGTTGTGACAATTTACTTCATTAGACAAGACTCTCATCTATATGTGTTTCAGAGATAATGCATTTCTTCTTGGAGATGGCTGAGGGACAATGCTCTTAAGCCCCTTGGACTGAGTACTCTAGTTTAAGTGTATCTGTGAGACACATCATCAGTGACTTCAAAGAGACACTAAATGAGTGAATTTTCAGATCTACTGATCTTTAGGCAAGAGTCATAGAGCCATACATAGAATGCTTTTGTTCTAGAACTTTCTTTTCCTGAAATTTTAATTTTTTCCCCCTTTTGCCATTTGTACAGGCCCCAAATTTGTACAGATTATTAAGTCCTGCTACTTTTTGTTTCAATTTAACTTTATTTTTCTTGATTTTTACTGTAAGCAGCAAGAAGAAACATCAAGGCCACATCTTCAACACGCTGCTGAAATCTCCTTGGCTGAGTTCATTGTTACAAGCTTTGCTTTCCATGTAACTGTAGCATATAGTTTGCTAAGCCATTTGTCAAAACATATAACTAAGATACTCCTTCCTTCTATTAACATGTTTCTTTCTTCTTTTTGAGCCTGTACTAGCAGAGTTTTTATAGTCTGGATTTCTGTTAACAGTCTGTGCATGGTGACTTTGGTGTTCTTTGAGTCTGTAGGATTTCTCTACTTTGGTCATCTCTTCTGAGTTCTCACTAGCTTAAGTTGTTAACATCCATATTTCTACTAGGGGCCTATTTAAGGGAATATTCTATTCTAAAGGCACTTTACATTTTTTGGCATTTGTATAGGAGCAGTCCATTCTCTGGTACCAAAACCTGATTTATTTCTGTTACAATACCGGAAGTTAAATTTAGTAGTTTAAATCAAAATTAATTGTCTCACAGTTTCTGTGGGTTAAAAGTCTATGACTGGGCAATCTGCTTTGGATTTCACGTGAGTATAATAAAGATGTGAACAGGGTGTTGTTTCTTTCTGGGACTCTGGCTGTTACTCTGCTTCTAAAATAATTTAAGTGATTAGCTGAATTCACTTCCTTAAACTGTAGGACTGAAGTCCCCCATTTCATTGATAGTGGTCATCTGAGGGGCTTTCTTGGCTCCTTGGCACTGCTTTTATTCCTTCTCATGCTTTCCATGTGGCTCCTGCAGCAACAGTGAATTAAGTCTCTCAAACTTAAAATTCTGCTTCAACGCTCTGATAGCTTCAACTCTGATACCACCTGGGAAAGTTTTGCTTTAAGGGTTCATGTGATCTGATTGGACCCATTCAAAATTTTCAATATAAGATTTATGACTGTATTTATATCTACAAAAACCTCCTGGCATAAGCCGTAATGAGACATATTCACAGTGGTAGTGTTTGGAGTGTGGGCATCTTGCAGGGTAGATAGGTGGAGTGGATGAACAAGGAGATCTACCAATCACCAGTGCTCTTCTTACCAGTTCCTTCCACTTGGGCCTAGGCAGTGTTATCTCATTCTAAACCTGTAATATTAGAAACTATTTAACAGGCTCCCACTTTTCTTCTTTTATTTACTTCATCCTAATGTAACATCTGGAGCATGTCATTTCACTTTTTTTCATTGTCCAGGAGATAAGTTATAAAGCTCCTCTGCATTTTGACAGTTACCTGCTTTCACAACCCTCTTTCTCAAGAGGCTTCTCAAGAAGCCTTCTGCATCAGCCACATAGAATTTTTTTGTTTTCCCAACTACACAAGGAAAACTTTCTTTATGAAGTTCTAACAATGGAAAAAAAATGGGCAACCAGATTACCCAAGGTTCTAAGTAGATTAATATTGAAAAGGATTGCACTAGATTTTATAATGTAAAATTGTTTACTGTTACATAGTTACACTTGCTAATTACAGTTTTACTCATTGAATTTTATGTGACCATATTTACCATATATTAAAGCTGTAGATACTGACTTTACCAAGAAACATGAGGATTTTAGTGTGCTTTCTAAATGCCATGTGTGTGCATGCATTTGTGTTTCTTAAACAGTTTGGGGTAGTGTTTTGACTCATATTTGGTGGTGTCATTTTGATGGTGGTAAATGCAGAGTTAATTTTTTCTTCACTTGAAGATAGTGAAGTATAAAAATGTGCTTGAAAGAGAGACTATATAAATTCTTTGGAGAAAAACTCGAGGTATTTACTAGCTTAATCTTGCCACAGCAATCTTGGGTCATAGGCTGTTTGTATTTTAGCCCTCATTATTAACACTTAATGATGTTCATTCATCTTTGAGCAAGTCACTTAATCTGCTAGGGCCTCCGTTTTCAAATGTCCTAATAATAATGAAACCTCTCATTACAGTTTTTCAGAACACTTCCCATACATTCCCATTTGATCATCACCAACAGTCCTGTGAGGTATGCATGGCAGATATTACTGTCCTCATTTTACTGACTGGAAACTGAAACTCAGAGGTTAAATGACTTGCCCAAGGTCACAAAATAAATAAGTTCTAAATGCTTCTCTCTGACTTATACCTCTTAAGCGGTGCTCTTGCCTTTAAATGGCTTTATATTTATGTCTTGAAGTTGGAGATTAACGTGATGTGAATTATTAAACATCAAAGACAGATGATTGAAAGCACTTAATAATAATTTTGTAGAAATGAAAGAAAATATTTTCTCATTATTTCTGTATGTAATTCAAGTGAGCATTAACTGACTTTAAAGACTTTCTGCAACTTTTATTATTCTTTGGCCTTTGTTGATCCTTTTTGTTTGTTGAATAATCTGTGTGTTTCTCTCATGTCCTAGCCAGTGAAACACAGTCACTGAGTTAGGCATCTGCTTTCGGTCAAATTTCTGAGTCACAACAAGGACTAATAGCTTAATTGAGTAGGTTTTTTTTATTTTTTTTTTTTTTGAGTAGGTTTTTTTTAGGTAAGACTTCATATTTGTTGTTTTATGGACCAGGAGGCAAGATACCAGATTTGTTTTGTTTTATATTATAATTTTGGTAGGGATAATCTTGTTTCTGTTCCGATTCCTCTCATTCATTCAGGGCCATATTTACTGAGTACCATATGCTGTGCAAACAATTGTGTGATCTTGGTGAAGTCATTTAATCTCACTGGGCTGCGATTGTTTCACTCCTATAGCTTTATTCTTTAATTTTGCAGTGGACTAGAAATACTATTTTTTAAAATTGGTGGAACCGCCTTGGGATTGGAGTGTGGGTGATGGGAGGAGGCTAGATGGGGGCTGAGTATCCTTATGAAATTGGTATGACCCACCTCCACTAACCTCACCCTCCAGTGCTCCAGAGCAGTTTCACTTTTATCTGTCCACAGAGGTCTTTAATCAGTTATTGTTCCTCATCTGTAGCCTTCTAGCTTTGTTTTCATTTGATGAAAACAACTCCTAACTCTTTGATAGGCTAAATTCACAATTTAATTTCTAAATATCCAGTCATATATGGAGGGTACTTTTGGAACATTACACCAGAATAGAGTGGGTTGATTTTAAAGAGTGAAAGAAATGGAAGGGAGGAAAAGAAATAATGTACTGGTGTTGTAAAGAAGAAAACTGACATATTTAAGGAATGTGGAAAAAAAACAAATATGGAACAGATAGGAAGGGAAATGGTTTATTTGTTTTCTGAATTTATCTTACTTCCTTAACGTTTATAACTATCCCTTAAGATTTTATTTTCCCGGAGACTTTTAATGTTGATGTTCTAAAAATACTTTTCTTCTGCCACTGCCTCACGTTTTTTGGTTCCTAGTATTTCTTAACCTGTTAATTGATAGAGCTGAGTAAAAGCAGTTCTTGTGTTAACTTTTGTTATATGAATCAAAAATAGATTCCCTCTTTTTTTCCTTAATCTGTTTCAATGTTTGAGAAAACTGTTTTCTGGTAGAAATTAAATAACATTTATATAATTTAAGAGAGTCATGCATGCCTACCTGAAATTTGTCATTTTAATTTTTTGTTTTTTGAAGGAACTGATGCTACGCACATGGATGGTGATCAAATTGTTGTGGAAGTTCAAGAAACTGTTTTTGTTTCAGATGTTGTGGATTCAGATATAACCATACATAACTTTGTTCCTGATGGCCCAGATTCAGTTGTAATCCAAGATGTTATAGAGGATGTTGTCATTGAGGATGTTCACTCCTCAGATATCTTAGAAGAAGCAGATGTATCTGAAAATGTCATTATTCCTGAGCAAGTGCTTGACTCAGCTGTAACCGAAGAAGTTTCTTTAGCACACTGCACAGTCCCAGATGATGTTTTAGCTTCTGACATTACTTCAGCCTCAGTGTCTATGCCAGAACATGTGTTAACAAGTGATTCTATACATGTGTCTGATGTTGGACATGTTGAACATGTAGTTCATGATAGTGTAGAAGAAGCAGAAATCATTACTGACCCTCTGACAGCAGACATCATTTCAGAAGAAGTATTGGTAGCAGATTGTGCCTCTGAAGCAGTCATAGATGCCAATGGGATCCCTGTGGACCAACAAGATGATGACAAAAGCAACTGTGAGGACTACCTTATGATTTCCTGTAAGTCTGTGGGGTATAGTGATTGTCAAAGGTATTTTTGAGGGCTGCCATTTATCATATATCAGGATGACATTTTCTTTACTTAAACTTATATAAAATTAAGATAAATGTCACAGGCCTAAGTGCATTATTGTTCTAGTTTGGATCTTGTTAAGGTAAGCCATAATTAGGAAAACCGAAATGGTAAAAGTAAAGAGTTATTTCTGTATTAGAATAGAATACAAACAAAAATTGGGAGACCTGGGTGCCTTGGTTGGTTAAGCATCTGACTCTTGATCTCAGCTTAAGTCTTCTCAGGGTTGTGAGATCAGGCCTTGCATTGGGCTCCATCCCAGGCCTAAAGCCTACTTTTAAAAAAAAAAGGATAAGAGAGTCTGGAAAGAATAAACTACTAGAACCCAGAACAGTGTGATGATGTGATTAGGCTGTTACCTTATCAGAATCACCACTGAACACTGAAAGGATTTCAGTTTGAAAAAAATTCTTTTCTCTTTTATTCAGTCACTTCTGTCCTTATTTTCTTCCATATCACTCCTCTTTCCCCTGCAAAATAATGATCATATTTTAAAAAACGAATTCGTTATTGGCTTTGGAACTGTATTAGTGTGATGTCTTGAAATAAAGTGGTCATATACATAACCATAAACATTAATTTATATAGACTTCTAGACTGATCAGAGATTTAATATCATGGGTGTTATACTCTTTTTACTGCTTCTTATGGGAAATTGACTTTCTCAATTACCAGCTAGCACATAATTAGATATAGTTTTGCTTATATAGTAGAGGTCATGATAATTCTCTTAGTAGACTCTCTGGGTAGGTGTCTCTAATCTTTCTTTAATTTTTAGATACATTCTCAACATCAATGAAGTTTTACTTTGTTACATAGGCCCATCATCTACCTGCTGGTTTAAATAATTTGGTTATCCTAAATCACCTGCTCATATGATCACTATGGTATTTGGAATCAAGTTTTATCATCTATAGACAGAGTTCAATGTGTTCCTATCAACACTTCATACACGTCTTTTTCTCTTCTATCTTTGAACATAGTACAGCAAAAGAGATTAGGTAAGGTTGGGGACAGAGTAGGTATTTACCTCTTATGTGATCCAGTGCTTTTTATTTTTTATTTATTTATTTTTTAAGATTTTATTTATTTATTTGACACAGAGAGAGAGATCAGATCACAAGTAGGCAGAGAGGCAGGCAGAGAGAGAAGAGGAAGCAGGCTCCCCGCTGAGCAGGGAGCCCGATGTGGGCCTCGATCCCAAGACCCTGGGATCATGACTTGAGCCGAAGGCAGAGGCTTTAGCCCGCTGAGCCACCCAGGCGCCCCCAGTGCTTTTTATTTATGATAATTTTCTACATCCAGCTGAACTTGATAATGGCAAGAGTCTGGTTTAATAAATGTCCAATAAATTCGTTCTTTGTATACAACCTTCTTCCAAATAGTGTTGAAGTAGCTAACAATAATTTACAGTTTTTTACTTTGAGTTTGTACTTTGGTTAGTTTGAAAAGCGGAGATGGGGTAGTATTTACTGTAAGTAATTTAGGATTTAATTTTAATATAAATTTAGGATATAAGATTTTTAAAGATAAATTTATCCTGACATTTCAGTTTTCTTGGTATCTCTTTGTTTCTGCCTTCTAGGAAAGATACTTGCTCAAATGCTACATTTTAATTTAAAACCCTATTTGGGGGAGGCACAGTTAGAGGGAAACTATTTAGGATTGACAGATTTTTTATTTAGTGTGAAACGGAATTGAAGCCTGATCTGTGTTTTTGCATAAGAGAGATGACTGAGATGCTATTATTGTCTGTCAGTATTAATGCTTTTTGTAGCATGAGACATGGAAATTTTTCAGTCCTTTGATATTTTTATTCAGCATGTACAGCTTAAAGAGTTTAAACAAATGTCTATTCTTCTCTTTAGAAATTTCAGTAAATTATGTGATCTAAATGCCTGATAAAGTATTTTTATTAAGTGTTTACAGTCCATCTCAGCAAGTTTCTTCCTTCTGCAGATCTCACTTGTATAAAAAATGAAAGATTTCCCATTTTTTTGTTGTGTCGTAGTGTATCTAGACACAGATGCTCATTATTACAGCATACCTGCTATGTATCTATCATTTTGTAGTCTAGATGATACTATTTCTTTTAAATCGATTCTTTCTTGAGAACAGAACTAATGCATCTTACCACTTAGATATCTCCTGTACATATTACATGCAAATTATTTATTGAATGAACATATTTGTTAACTCTATAGTTGAAATCCTGTGGATATCATGTCATCTAGTTTAATTGATTTCATCATTTTACCTGGAATTAGTTTCTAATTAGTTACCAGTTTGGTATTGAATGAATAAGTGAAATCTTAACTCCCATGTCTAATGTACAAAATCTGAGGATCAATAGAATTTATAGTTTGTCTATTGGTTTAATAGTTACTGGAACAGAAGAGATGCTAAAATATTTTACTTTTTTTTAAGTCAATCTCTTATTCTTTCGCTAATTACTAGATATGTATATAGCTTATTATTATAAGCTCCTGCCCAGGTATTTTGTTTTGTTTATAATTTTTTTTTAATCTTACAGAACACAGACTAAAAATTTGGACTTTTAAAAGTATGTATACACAAGATATTTCTGAAACGTGAATAAGGGTTAGAGAAAATGTCTTGATTGGGTTTTTAAAATTTGTTTTGGTAAAATTAAGAAAGGTTTTTGCTCATTAGAGTAGAATTGATGCCTTTTTATATAAGGACTCTACAATGTATTTAGAAAATATTTAAGAGTTATATGATATTTTAAAGGCGATATTACCACGCACTAAAAGGAGGTAGCAATTAAATTATTAGGGAGAATCTGATATCGAGAATTGTCAAATTATATTACTTAAAACACTTAATTTTTAACAAAAGTCATGAGATGTGCAAAGAAACAATAATCCTAACAGAAACACAGGAAAAAGTACAGTAAATAGAAACTCATACGGAATCTTAGACAGTGAACTTAATAAAGATTTTAAGTCAGCTGTTTAAATTTGTTCAAAGAGGGCACCTGGGTGGCTCAGTGGGTTAAAGCCGCTGTCTTCGGCCAGGTCATGATCCCAGGGTCCTGGGATCAAGGCCCACATCGGGCTCTCTGCTCGGCAGGGAGCCTGCTTCCTCCTCTCTCCTCTCTCTCTGCCTGACTCTCTGCCTACTTGTGATCTCTCTCTCTGTGTCAAATGAATAAATTAAAAAAAATAAATAAATAAAAATAAATTTGTTCAAAGAGCTAAAGAAAGCCATTGTAAAGAACTGAAGGAAAGTATGAGAATGATGTCTCACCAAACAGAATATCAATAAAGAGAATCTTAAACTAAATAGAAATTCTGAACTTAAAAATTACAAAAGACTAAAATGAAAATTTCACCGGAAAGCTCAAAAGTTACAGGCAAAAGGAAGAATTGGCAGACTTGGATGTCTATCAGGTGATATTAATCCACTCTGAGGAGAAGAAAAAGAATGGAGAAAAAGAATGTAGCTTCATAGAACCATGAAATATCATCAAACATATTAGCATACACAGTCCCAGAAGGAGAGGAAAGATGGAAATGAACTGAAAGAATATCTCAAGAAGTAATGGCTGAAAATTTCTTAAATTTGATGAAAAATATTAATCTATACAATAAGTTAAGTTTGGTGAGCTTCTTAATTAAATTGTCAAAAGTTTACAAACAATTCTTAAAAGCAAGACAGAATTAACTCCTCACATTCAAGTGCTCATTCATCAAAGAGGTAATAGCTGTTTTCTTATTAAAAACATGGAGATTTAAAAGGCAATGAGGTGATATATTCAGATGATCTGTTCAGCATATAATATATACATATTATATGCTATGTATAATATATACAACTAAGAAATACCTATCTAGCTAAAGCTTTTAAAATAAAGGTGAAACTAAGATATTCTTAAGTAAAAAAAAAAAAAGGCTACTGTAACCCAGATTAAACATGGCATAAGGACAGACATAAAAGCCAGTGAAATAGAATTGAGAGTCGAGAAATAAATCCATACATCTTATAGCCAGTTGCATTTTTCACAACTTAAACTTTTCACAGTTTAAAGGGGGAAAAATAGCCTGATCTTCAGCAAATAGTGTTGGGATAACCGCATGTTCATATGTAAATGAAGAATGTTGGACTGCTACCTCAAGATATATAAAAAACTTAAAACCAATCAGAGACCTTTGTAGGAGCTAAAGCTCAAAACATCTTAGAAAAAAGATAGGTGTTAAGTATTCTCCAAAGTGATGGTTGTTAAGATAGGTCACCAAAAGCACAAGAAAAGAAGAAACACGTACATTCATCATGTTTGAAGATGCTTTGTTTCTAAAAATACTGTGAAGTGAAGTGATAATAGAAAATGGAAGGAGATACAGTATGACTCAATTATTGCTCCTAACCACAGACCCAGGAGAATTAAAAACATACCATAAAATAGTTGCTATACAAATGTTCACAGCAGCATTCTTTTTAAGGATTTTTTTTTTTAATTTATTTATCAGAGAGAACAAGCAGAAGCTAGCAGAGGCAGAGGGAGAAACAGACTCTCCCCTGAGCAAGGAGCCCTGTGCTGGACTCCATCCCAGGACCTAGGATCATGACCTGAGCTAAAGGCAGCTGCTTAACGGACTGAGCCACCTAGGCTTCCCGTTGATAGCAGCGTTTTTAACCCAGTAGCCAAAAAAAAAAAAGGAAATAGCCCTAAAGCCTTTAATTGATATTTAAAATTATTTGTCATTATCATCCAGTGGAATATTATTTGATCATAAAAGGAAGCACTGATACATGTTACAAAACAGATGAACTTTGAAAGTAAATGGGTATTTGGAAAATCTGAAATAGGTTTATCTATAAAGACAAAAAGTTGAGGAGTCTTTACCTAGTCTAATTGTGGAATAAGTTCTAGAAAGGGAGTTAGCCAAAGAATGTTAGAGGTTTTTTAGGGGGTGATGGACATAATCTGTAATTAGATGGTGATGATGGTTGTAAAGTATGTGAATTTACTGAAAACTATTGAAGCTCTGGTTCTTCGTTATTACATTTTTTTTTTAAGATTTTATTTATTCTTTTGCCAGAGAGAGAGAGAGAGCACAAGCAGGGGGAGCAACAGGCAGAATGAGAAGGAGAAGCAGGCTCCCCACTGAGCAGGGAGTTTGAAGATATACTACATTTCTTAAGATTTTATTTATTTGAGAGAGTGAGAGAGATCATGAGAGAGGAGAAGGCAGAGGGAGAAGCAGACTCCCTGTGGAGTTGGGAGCCCAATGCGGGACTTGATCCCAGGACTCCGGGATCATGACCTGAGCGGAAGGCAGTCGCTTAACCAACTGAGCCACCCAGGTGCCCCAGATACTACATTTTTTAAAAAGGCAATTGTGTAGAAATCACTTACTGATGTCTTAGGATATTTATTATCCAAAGCTTGTTTGTTTTTAGACTTTAATTTTTAATGGCAGTTTTAAAACCACAGTGAGATTTTACATGGTAATAGGACATTTAAGGTTTGTGGTTTTTTTAAGTTGATTTTTTAATATTTTAATATTTCATTTAGATAATTTTAGTAGTTGAATTAGTAGTATACCTTTCCAAGATGAAATTTTCAAGGTGAATTCTCCTTTCTCTAGAAAAGGATTAGCTTTGCTGTTGTCAGGTACATTTGACATTTGAATGTGTTTTTCTAACATAACTTTTTAATATTCAGAAGCACCCAGAAAGACCTTTATAAGCTACAGGTAAATATGTAACATTTTTCAAGTTCAATAGTCATTAAATGGTGAGGACTTCAAGAGTTTTATTTTATGATTACCCACAAACTAACATTTTGTATGAACATCTTGTATAACCTTGTAAACACAAGGTATTAAGATTTTTCAGTACCTGCTTAGAATCACTATTACAAAGTTTGCAGAAGAGGCCAGCTTTTTTTTTTTTTTTTATAAATATTTTTTTTTAAAGATTTTATTTATTCATTTGACACACAGAGAGAGACTACAAGTAGGCAGAGAGGCAGGCAGAGAGAGGAGAGGAGGAGGAAGCAGGCTCCCTGCCGAGCAGAGAGCCCGATGCGGGCCTCGATCCCAGGACCCTGGGATCATGACCTGAGCCGAAGGCAGCGGCTTTAACCCACTGAGCCACCCAGGCGCCCAAGAAGAGGCCAGCTTAACTGTAGTGTCAGACTCCCCAAAGATGAGTCCAAAGATAAGTTTTAGATTTATTCAGGATTCTTCTGCCCGATTTGCTTAGATCTTTGTATTCTAATTAGAGCTACTGTTTGATATTCCAAAGCCACCTTTAGGAAAATGACCTTAGCTCAGTCAGGTGGATAGTCAAAAAATGTATTTAGCTTTGAAAACAAAACTAAGTACACATAAGATCAAAATTAAGGACATGATGCCTATTTTACCAACAAACTATATAAAACATAGGTAAATATCCTGATCCAGTTAGTATATAGAGAAGGGGAATAAATGTATCTGTATATTGTATATTTATGTATAATTGCAAAGGGTTTAACTAAATTTGTGTCATTAAGCTCATCCTGGAACAGCTTATTCTCTTTTACTTCTCAATTCTTAACCTGGTTCTCCTGTTCCTTAACCAGTGTCCTTGCCTTCTACGCTTTGTAGATGGCTGAAGATACCAGTCAGGATGTTTTACTGATCTAACCTCCAGTTCCTCCCTCTTCCCTAACAAGCTAACTATGTGTCTCTTGATCTGCCCTCCAATCTCAAGAAGAGTGTTTTTCTTCTTTAATTTTTAAGGAAAATTTCTTCATCTTTGCTCCTTGTTTCATCTTCTCCCCTTCCCTCTAAGATCTTGATTCCATAATTTACCATGTTCCTTTCCTCCGGGCTTTTATTTTATTACTCCCACAGATGATGAGCATACTTAAGTATTTTTCTCAGTGACATAGCTGTGTCTTTGATCCTGCAGTCCATTCTGACTACTCCTTTGTTCTCCTTTTTTGCATTAAACTTTTTAAAGGATTTTTTTAAGATTTTATTTATTTATTTGATAGAGCACAGGTAGGAGGAGCATCAGGCAAAGGAATAGGGAGAATCAGGCTTCCCGCTGAGCAGGGAGCCTGACATGGGGCTAGATCTCAGGACCCTGGGATCATGACCTGAGCTGAAGGCAGACCCTTAACCAAATGAGTCACCCAGACGCCCCTGCATTAAACTTTTTTTTTTTTTTTAAGATTTTATCTATTTATTTGACACAGAGAGAGAGATTACAAGTAGGCAGAGAGACAGGGAGAGGAGGAAGCAGGCTCCCTGCTGAGCAGAGAGCCCAATGCGGGCCTCGATCCTAGGACGCTGAGATCATGACCTGAGCCGAAAGCAGAGGCTTTAACCCACTGAGCCACCCAGGCGCCCTGCATTAAACTTCCTAAAGAAATTAACATCCATCTTCCATAGAATCCTCAGCCTACTTGAATCTGACTCCATATAGCATTCACTAAAATATTTTTTAACCAAGAGTATGAGTGACCTCCAGGTTAGTTAGTACAAGCCAATGCAGATGTCCCCTCCTTCATTTTGTACTTGTCTTGTGTTACTGGTGTAGACCATAGTAGGATTTTCTGTATTTGTAAGATTTCAGGATGCTGAAATCTTTAAAAGCAGTTTTATGCACATCATTTATTGATATGGGATGGTCTTGATTTCTAAGTAAGAAACTAAGATAAAGTGTTAGTATATTTTCACTTTTCAGTGTTGGGTTTTGAAAGACTATTCATTTTAATATTCTATGTAAGAATATTCTTTGTAATTCTGTGAAAAAATTTAGACTAGACAAATGGAATTTTTGTTTTTTGTTTTTTTAAGAGTTTATTTATTCATTTGACACAGAGAGAGAGATTACAAGTAGGCAGAGAGGCAGGCAGAGAGAGGAGGAAGCAGGCTCCCTGCTGAGCAGAGAACCTGATGTGGGCCTCGATCCCAGGACCCTGGGATCATGACCTGAGCCAAAGGCAGCGGCTTTAACACACTGAGCCACCCAGGCGCCCAAAGTTTTTATTTAAATTCCAGTTAGTTAACATATAGTGTAATCCTAGTTTTAGATGTATAATATGGTGATTCAGAACTAATGTACAACATCTGATGCTCATCAGAAATGCACTCCTTGATACCCATCACCCATTTCTCCCAACCCCACACCACTTCCCTTCTTGGTGGATTATAAACTTTGATTCCATAACTTTTTCATATTTCTATTTCCGATATTACCTAGCCCAAAGTCTGACTTATAGTTGTGATGCATTGTTGAATAAAACATTAATGTCCAACCATAAGGATAAAATACACTTAGCAGGGGAATACCAGAAAGGGAACTAAAACAGAAATGAGAAGACTCCTGGGTGAATTGAAGATAGCCTTTTTTTTTCTGGGCTTTGGTCTCTTACGTCTCTGCTTGGTCTTCAGTTATGGCTCAGCCAGGCCAGTTTTACCTAGAGCAGAGAGAACATTTCTGCAGCCTTTCTCTAATTCACTCAACATCAGTAAATCCACCTTTGTGAGAAGTTAAATCATATTGCCTAACTTTTCATTCATTAGTCTTTCCATGACTTTCATTTGTGCCAGAGATACCAGTGGATGGCCATTAGTGGAGAGCAGTGGATAAAAGATTACGTTTTATGGGAATTATTTTTTTTGGTATTTATTCCAATTCCAATTCTTTCCCCAAAAATATGTCCCAATATACACTATATATACAATGTATAGTGTCCCAATATACACACTATATTTCATTAGCTACTTTTATAAAGATTAAATTATGAAATGTTTGTTCCATATCCCCTGAATCTCCACTGTCATGAGTCACGTGTGTCTGTATTGGTAAGTAAAGGTACCTTTATTTTTTCCAAAAACATAATACAGGCTGCATTCATTATGTTATTTGAGGATATTGTATATTTAAATACACATTTGCTGCATTTACCAGCGATGACCCAGACTCAGTTTTATGTACTCATATGTGTGCCTCATACCATGTATGTGTCTGTATGCAGCTTTAACTTTAATATTTTGATAGTAGAATTTACATTGACCATTGCAGTGTACGTTTCTGAAAATCATATTTTGATTTACAAAAAATACTAGTAAGAGACAGATAAGACCACATAATGGTCAAAACATTAAGATAATGCTAAGAAAATATATTAAGACCAGGATTTGGTGATTTTACTATTATTAGGACATTCTTCTCAAGATCTTTAACAATATAATAATCCTTTCATTTTATGCATAGTAGTGTATCCAAAGATACAGTATATAATTTCATTACTTTTTTTAGTTTTTAAGGCTACCGGAAATTTGCTTTGAGTAAGATATTTTTTTACTTGAATAATCTCATCCTGCTTTTAGAATATTTGGAAAATCTATTTGTTGCATTTCCTACTTTTTAAAAAGTGAAATCATTCTATTTGATGAGTCAAATTAGAGCTTGTATTTGTAAAACACTTTTCAAAAAGGTAGTGTTTTATTTAAGTGTCTGTTACTGTTATTTATGATGTATTTCTTGTCTTTTTAGTGGATGATGCTGGCAAAATAGAACATGGTGGCTCCTCTGGAATGACCATGGACGCAGAGTCAGAAACTGATCCTTGTAAGGTGGATGGCACTTGCCCTGAAGTAATCAAGGTGTATATTTTTAAAGCTGACTCTGGAGAGGATGACTTAGGTAAGAGGAAAGCTTTAGCATATTCATCCTGATCAGCCACTTCAACCTGATTTCTTTTGGGTGGTTGAGATTGAGACCAATATTTTCTGAAGATAACTTTTTTTTTGAAGATGTGTATTTATTTGAGAGAGAGAGAAAGCACAAGCAGCAGGAGGGGGTGAGGGAGACCAGGCTTCCCACTGATCTGGGACCCTAAGGCAGGACTTCATCCCAGGACTTTGGGATTATAACCTGAACTGAAGGCAGATGCTTAACTGACTGAGCCACCAGGAATCACTGAAAAGATGATGATGAAAGATCCTTTTAAACAAGGATTTCCATGTAGCAGTATAAAAGTATATGAAATGTAATTGAAACAGGTAGAAATGAAGTTTTCAGATACATTCTCTGAGCTGTCATCTTCCTTAATAGGTGGCACTGTAGACATTGTGGAGAGTGAGCCTGAAAATGACCATGGAGTTGAATTACTTGACCAGAATAGCAGTATTCGAGTGCCAAGAGAAAAGATGGTTTATATGACCATCAACGATTCTCAGCAAGAAGATGAAGATTTAAGTAAGTAGGTGCCCTTTTTGTGGGAGAAAATTTTGTTTCTATATACAGTTAATTTTTTTTAAATGCAACTATTATTTGAAGAAAATAAACTACTATTGTAGTTATTATTGTACTGTCTGTCATATATACCAAAGAGGAACATGAGTGACTCTTTAATTTATGCTTAAGATGTCTCTTTAAAAACAATAGTGAAAGTCAAGAAAAGAATGGTTCACTCAACAAATATAGAGAGAGTATTTACTGTGTGAAAGTAATTTAGTAGGCATGTAACATTTGAAACTTCTATTTATTTGTCCGAATTCAAACAAGTATCTTTTCTGTCTGGTCTTAGTAAACCTGGTCAAAAAGTATTCTGCCAATTTTCTAATTAGATGTTCCTGAAATTGCTGATGAAGTTTATATGGAAGTGATAGTAGGAGAAGAGGATGCTGCAGTTGCAGCAGCAGCAGCTGTGCATGAACAACAAATGGACGACAATGAAATCAAAACTTTCATGCCAATAGCATGGGCAGCAGCTTATGGTAAGTCATATAGTGGCTCAAAGGATTACATGGTTCTAGAACATGAATTCATTATTGAAAATGATTTCTATAGCTTTAGATTTCAGAGATAAGTACCAATTTAGTGACTTATAGATGTGAAGGATGATTTTTTATAGTCTGCCTTTTGCCTTAATTTTTTTTTTTTAAGATTTTATTTATTCATTTGACAGAGAGATCACAAGTAGGCTGAAAGGCAGGCAGAGAGAGAGAGGGAAGCAGACTCCTGGCTGAGCAGGGAGCCCGATGTGGGGCTCGAACCCAGTACCCTGAGATCATGACCTGAGCCGAAGGCAGAGGCTTTAATCCACTGAGCCACCCAGGCGCCCCCTTTTGCCTTAATTTTAATAGGAATTTTCTTTGCCTGCGTTATGTAAGAGATAGAATTTTTTTATCTTGAGTATATCTGGATTATGGCTTTACCCTTTGAGTATCATCAAGGGAGTTCATGGTTTATTTTTATTTATTTTTTTAAAGATTTTATTTATTTATTTGACACACAGAGAGAGATTACAAGTAGGCAGAGAGGCAGGCAGAGAGACAGGGAGAGGAGGAAGCAGGCTCCCTGCTGAGCAGAGAGCCCAATGCGGGCCTCGATCCTAGGACGCTGAGATCATGACCTGAGCCGAAAGCAGAGGCTTTAACCCACTGAGCCACCCAGGCGCCCAAGTTCATGGTTTAGAATGCTGTTATATTTGGAAGCTAGGCTTTTTCTTTTGTCTAGTATATAAATGTGCCCTTAAACCCCATTACCTGGATAGGGAATTTGTCATTCATGAGTATCGTGGCTTTTTGTTTTTATAGTTCATAAAGAATCTGTAATTCTTTCTAAAGAACACTGTATAATTTTGTTTTTTAATACACGTTGTTAGGTAATAATTCTGATGGCATTGAAAACCGGAATGGCACTGCAAGTGCCCTCTTGCACATAGATGAGTCTGCTGGGCTCAGCAGACTGGCTAAACAAAAACCAAAGAAAAGGAGAAGACCTGATTCCAGGCAGTACCAAACAGGTGAGGGTGTACAAGTTCCACAGTGCAGTGTGCTCTGCAAGCTCTGAGATGAAACCAGTACCCACAGAGGTGTTAACTATAGCAATTTAGCTGCTAGATCATATGTAGATTTGTGTATTGAAGTGAAAAGTAATTTTAAGAATTCAGTGATATTCATGAATGATTTCCTGGAATAAAAAGAAATAGGTTTTGAGTCAGACATTCAGGCAGGTAAAATCTCAGGATATTTTAGTGGAAATTAAATTGCTAAAATATGTTATTTAACTCTAATGAACAAATTTAAATATTTTTGTCAGCATGAAGCAGGCATTATTTACTGAGGAGCAGGACAAATACTTCAGTTGTCCTTTGGATAATTCCTTTCCAGTATAATCTTGTATACTATTTTGCATATTACAGTTTTTAGTAAGTACAGTTAAACTTCAAGTTACCAAAATTTGGCTTGTAGTAATAAAACTGAAACATTGAATTTGTTTTTATGCATCATTTTCTATATATACCCAAATATATGTGGCTTTAAATGTCCATTCTTCATATTTTTTTTTTAAGATTTTATTTATTTATTTGACAGAGACACAACGAGAGAGGGAACACAAGCAGGGAGAGTGGGAGAGGGAGAATCAGGCTTCCCGCTGACCAGGGAGCCTGGTGTAGGGCTCCATCCCAGGACCCTGGGATCATGACCAGAGCCGAAGGCAAATACTTAACGACTGAGCCACCCAGGCACCCCTGTCTACTTATTTTAAATTGGGAGTGATATTGGTGGTTACATTAAATGAAGTTTCTGAACAAGATTCTCTTCATTACTGGGTTTTGCTCTAACTTGTTTTGTTGAAGAACAGTGAAAAGAATGTTAACTTTTGGGAGTACTTGTCCAATAAAGTGAATATACACTTTAAGTGGTTGAAGAAACCAAAATGGAATTTGGTTTGATCACTCATGCTCCTTCTTTTCCTTTCATAGCAATAATTATTGGCCCTGATGGACATCCCTTGACTGTCTATCCTTGCATGATTTGTGGGAAAAAATTTAAGTCGAGAGGTTTTTTGAAAAGGCACATGAAAAACCATCCTGAACACCTTACCAAGAAGAAGTACCGCTGTACTGACTGTGATTACACTACCAATAAGAAGTTAAGTTTACACAACCACCTGGAGAGCCACAAGCTGACCAGCAAGGCAGAGAAGGCCATCGAATGTGATGAATGTGGAAAGCATTTCTCTCATGCTGGAGCTTTGTTTACTCATAAAATGGTGCATAAGGAAAAAGGAGCCAACAAAATGCACAAGTGTAAATTCTGTGAATATGAGACAGCTGAACAAGGGTTGTTGAATCGCCACCTTTTGGCGGTCCACAGCAAGAACTTTCCTCATATTTGTGTGGAGTGTGGTAAAGGTTTTCGTCATCCGTCAGAGCTCAAAAAGCACATGCGAATCCATACTGGGGAGAAGCCATACCAGTGCCAATACTGCGAGTATAGGTCTGCAGACTCTTCTAACTTGAAAACACATGTAAAAACTAAGCATAGTAAAGAGATGCCAGTCAAATGTGACATCTGTCTTCTGACTTTCTCAGATACCAAAGAGGTGCAGCAACATGCTCTTATCCACCAAGAAAGCAAAACACACCAGTGTTTGCACTGCGACCACAAGAGCTCGAACTCAAGTGATTTGAAACGACATGTTATTTCAGTTCACACGAAGGACTACCCCCATAAGTGTGACATGTGTGATAAAGGCTTTCACAGGCCTTCCGAACTCAAGAAACATGTGGCTGCCCACAAGGGTAAAAAAATGCACCAATGTAGACATTGTGACTTTAAGATCGCAGATCCATTTGTTCTAAGTCGTCATATCCTCTCAGTTCACACAAAAGATCTTCCATTTAGGTGTAAGAGATGTAGAAAGGGATTTAGGCAACAGAATGAGCTTAAAAAGCATATGAAGACACACAGTGGCAGGAAGGTGTACCAGTGTGAATACTGTGAGTATAGCACTACAGATGCCTCGGGTTTTAAACGGCACGTCATCTCCATCCACACGAAAGACTATCCTCACCGGTGTGAGTACTGCAAGAAAGGCTTCCGCAGACCTTCCGAAAAGAATCAGCACATAATGCGACATCATAAGGAAGTGGGCCTGTCCTAATAATATTGCTACAGACATTTCTGGAGATGTTGGCCTTAAAGTAGCAATCTCATTTTAAAGCCAATCAATCTCATTCACATGCAATACTGTATATCGATTTAATGCTGTGTACAAATAGGATTACTGCTTCTAGTCAACTTTTTTTTACATTTTACTGAATAGAGTGTTCTGGAACCTGTTCAGTTTGTTCAGTGGCAAAAAGTAGTAACAGTCAAATTGCTTTTAAAAAGGAATCCCTGATTCTATACTGAATTTTTCAGTCTTAGAAGTTCTACTATTTATTTAAATATTTACTTTACACACCTTGATGGTACTTCTAAGACCACTTTAAGATAAAAAGGAAACAACATAGGATTGGTAGCTCTAAAAGTATTTACTTTGACACACTTTTCCTTCATAAGTCTTTCACATTAAATAGGAACAATCTGCTAATAATAAACATATTTTACTGTTGGGTCTGACCATTACATAAAAGTAATTTCCTTGTCTTGCTTAATATTTTCAGGCTACATGACAAATTTTTCCATTTGAGTCTCTAGCATTGCTAAATATAGAACATTGCTAGGTTTCTATTTTTCATTTTATTCAGCAGACAAAACATGCTTTATTTGTGACTTTCTGTGTAGTACGTATTTTGTCAGCATAGCACACTTTTAGAAAGTTACGGACAGGGTGCCTGGGTGGCTCAGTGGGTTAAAGCCTCTGCTTTCACCTCAGGTCATGATCTCAGCGTCCTGGGATCGAGGCCCGCATCTGGCTCTCTGCTTGGCGGGGAGCCTGCTTCCTCCTCTCCCTGTCTCTCTGCCTACTTGTGATCTCTCTCTCTGTGTCAAATAAATAAATAAATATCTTTAAAAAAAAAAAAAAAAGAAAGTTACGGACAGGTTTTGCATATTCTTGTTTGTTATTCTATGTAGTTCTATTTTGGAATACTTGTGTTCTGTAGACAAGACTTAACTGTGAATTGAGATTTGGACTAGTAGAGATAAGTGGTGGCTCATAGGCTGTTCTGCAACTGGATCTGTAAATCTACCCCAGATTTTACATGTGCCTATGTGTTACTTGTTTTACATATTTACACACACAATCCCAAATTTAAGTCTAAAATGAAAAGTATTAAAGGTATAACAAAATGAAAGATCCAGAAGTATATGAAAGAACATTTTGCAAACTTACTATTCATGGAGATTAAGTTAAACTTGAGGGAAAATTGGAATATAAGGACAGTGGTATTTTTAAAGAGTGAAAGTATTTTCTTTAAATATCTTTAGGAGTTGGAAAAGACAAGTTAAGGTATTTCTAGATAGAGTATTTTTATATAATTTTAGCTTCGTACCTTAAATTTTCTGAAAAGCTAACGAATATCTAACCATAAATCTCTCAGTGGTCACTGAGAACCATGAAAAGGAAATGTCTTCTCACAAAGTAAAGATTAGGATTAAGAAGACAAATGGCTGCAGAGGATGGGTGCTAATTTAAATTGGCAAGTTTAGCCTGTTTTTTAATTTCTTAGTTAACAAACGTGAAAAAGATTTAACATTCAAGTTAGCTTTGATATATGTTTAAAGTACATAATGAAAACGTGAGGCTTCATTTGGAACATTACCAAGTCTTTAATAGTTTTTTGTTTTTGTTTTAAGTTGGCATATTTTAAGCAGTCAGTGGGTCATAAATAGATATAAAATGAATTTAAACAATTAGAATTTGGTTTGGTTAATATGAATTTTCAAAAATAGGAAACACTTTTTGTTTACTTAAATCCAGTATTGGCACATATATACTGGCACATTATACAAGAATAGAAACTTCTCTTCCCACTTGATAGCTCCCTTGCAACTTCATTATGGTGCTGCCTTCTACTCTTACTGTAAAGTTTTTGCCTTCTGCCTTTTCTCTGTGTCACTAATACTCATATTCAAAAATTGTATTTATAGGGTTAGGAATCTAAATATTGGGGGTTTTGAAGGCTGGATTAATTTAATCTTTTTAAATCAAGTGCTTTAGGCACATAAGAATTTAAACCTAATGCCAATCTAGCAACAGGAAGAATTTGGAACCTCTTAAGCCTTCTTTACTCCCATATATGTTTTACCCATTTATTAGTATCCATTGTCCTGTTCTTAAAACTCTTCATTTTTTGTGTGAGAATCTTTTCAGTTTTACTTGCATTTGGTTTTTCCCTGGAGTAATATAAAAGGAAATGTTTAAATAAAAGTTTACATTGAAGAATTTTAAAGCAGTCTGTAAAATTAATACAGATAAATAGTTATTTAATTATATTTTTAAAAGAAACAAAGATAAAGAACACAACACTTACATCCTTTATATTTCTCTCATAGTCTGGAGTCTACACAATTGTTTTTTTAAGCACAATGTTGAAACCTTTAAAAGGTAATTATTAGGATTTGGTCAAGTGAATATGATAAAACATTTGTCTTTATAATGAAAACATGAAATTGTACTTACTGTTATGTACTGATATTAGTTGCAGGCCCTTTTGGTTCTTAAAACAATTTGATTAGCAAAGCTAATAAGTTTGGGTGTTTCAGTTTAATGTTTTAAAGAGGTACAGATTTTTACAAGAACATAAGTTATTGTTTTGTTAAAATAGCCTATTAAATATTATATGTCTCTTCTTCTGTACACATTGTAAAGTACTTAAAATACTTGATAAGAAATTCATATAGAAAGGTGTGACACTATTGTAAATGTGTACTTGAGAATAACATGCAAAAATAAAAATCAATATTTTCTTGGTACTTGGTGTTTAGTCTATTTGATATTAGTATTAAGGTAAACACTTTTTCATAAAAAATGTGCAGTTTTGTTAACTGTAATAAACATAAAGCTGTACTATTATTTTTCCATTTCTGAAAATGGAATGAAAATGCATAATTGCTTTTGATTTTGTGACTTGAATGCAGATGTTAATCCTTGTGATGCAGATGTAAATCCTACAAGTAGTATTTTAGAATTGTTAAGAGCTAGTTGGTCAGTTCTTTGATCAGTATATGCATGAAACTCATTTTTTTCTTTTATTTCCGTAAAAGATTTTGTTGTTTTAGAATCTTCATTTTCCCTGAGGTCTTAGAAAATCCATACATGAAGTGATGTTTAGAGCATTTAACCTTTTAGTATAACTTCATAACAGGTAGTGAAGATTATTATTATTATTTTCATAGAAAAATACCTGTCATACAGTTATTTTTTGTGCCTAGTTTGGAGTACTCCAGTGGACACTGACACATTTTTTAGTTGGGTTATTTTCATAGTAAAAATTTGAAGCTCTATAAAAGTTAACAAGAATTTGTTTTGTTTGCACTGCTCTAATATCAGAGACTGGATGGCTTTTGAACAGTAGAAATTTATTTCTTACAGCTCTGGAGGCTGGAACAAAATCAGGGCACAGACAGATAAAGTGTCTGGTGATGGCCCACTTCCTAGTTGATGGATCACTGTTAATGTGGTAGAAGGAGCAAGAGATTTCTTTAAGATCTCTTTTATCTCAAAGGGCTCCCCTCCTAATCCATCACATTGGGATTAGATTTCAACATGTGAATTTTAGGGGGTTTAAGTATTCAGTCTACAGTAGAAATATTTTTAAGAAGATCACAACATTTGGTTTTTATTGAGATAAAAGGCACAGAATATATGGTAAAAGTTGTGTTAAAATGTACAGTTAGTTGTCTTTAGTATACTGACAATGTTGTGCAACCATAACTTGCTTAGTTCCAATATATCTTTGATTTTAAAGATTATTCAATCCTTAAACTCTAACAGAGAAATAGGGGTTTGCTTAATAGTTCAGAAAGTAAAAATCTGAGTTAACTATTAAGAGAATGTCAATGTCACTGGCCAGACTTACAAGACAAGACCAAAGCAACTAAATAACTATGCTAGGGTGCCGGGGTGGCTCAGTGGGTTAAAGCCTCTGCCTTTGGCTCAGGTCATGATCCCAGGGTCCTGGGATCGAGCCCCACATCAGGCTCCCTGCTCAGCGGGAGCCTGCTTCCTCCTCTCTCTCTACCTGCCTCTCTGCCTACTTGTAATCTCTCCCCTCTCTATCAAAATAAAACCTTAAAAAAAAATAGCTATACTAGAACACAGCAAAAACAGCTAGCCCGGCCTATGCCCACAACTCGTCTGATAATTTACTGCCCTATTCTTTGGAATCTCAATTGTATAATTTCTTGTATTTCCCACATATTCTAGGATTTGTGTAAGAAAAAGTATTATGACCAGTCAGTATCTTAAAAGTGTGTAATATTTCAGAGCATTGGCTTTTGAACTGTTAACTGTTAACCTATTACCATTGGACTGAACAATCTGTTGTTGTAAAAAAACATAAAACTTACTGTCTTAACCACTTTTAAGTGTAAACTATACTAGTTAAATATATCCATACTATTGTGAAACAGATCTCCATAATTGTTTCGTCTTGCAAATTCTGAAGATACGTACTCATTAAACAATTCTCCTTTCCTCACTCCCACCAGTTCCCTCATAACCACCTCCCTACTTTTTGTAGAATGAGGACTTCACTTTATCTCATAACTAGATTTGAACAGTATTTGGTTTTGTGTGTGATTGGATTATTCATCTACCATATCTATTTGATCCTGATTTTAGTTTTCAAGTTTCCCCATTAAGTACAAAGATAGTGATGCACTTTTCATATATATCCCTTATTATGTTGAGGTAATCCATTCTATTCCTGGTTTGTTGTTCTGAGCATAAAAGAGTATTGAATTATGTTTGGTGTTTTTCTGAATCAGTTGATATGATAATGGTGTTTTGTCATTTATCCTGTTATTTTGGCATATTACAAGGATGATTGTACATCATCCTTTATATCCCATGTATATATAGCCTTAGGTATATATACCATATGGCATATAACCCTATAACCCTTTAAATGTGCTACTTCAGTAGGTTTGCTAATAATTTTATTAAGGATATTTCTATCAACATTCATCAGGAGTATTAGTCTGTAATTTTCTTTCTCTATAATGTCTTTCTCTGGCTTTGGTATCAGGTAGTTCTCCTTCATGGAAGAGTTAGGAAGTATTGTGTTTTCAGAAGACTTCAGTGATTGGTGTTAATTCTTCCTTAATGTTAAATTTCACTAATGAAGACTTTTTCTTTTCTTTCCTTTTTAAGATTTTATTTGGGAGAGAGAGCACCAGTGGAGAGAGGGGCAGAGGGAGAAACAGACTTCCCGCAAAACAGGGAGCCCAACCTGAGCCAAGGCAGACAGACGCTTAATCAACTGAACCACCCAGGCACCCCAATTCATCATATTCTGAGCTTTTTGGGAGGGGGGAGTTTTTCTGAGTGTGATGAATTAACTATCTTATACTTGTTATACATGTGAAGATATTCATGATTTGGGTATTTTGTGCATTTCTAAAAATGTGTTCATGCTGGGTTTGAATTAATGGTGTTAACATTTTTTTTCTTACACAAGTTCAGTAGTAATATCCCTAACTTCATTGTTGATTTAAGTAATTTCACTTTTCCTTCTAGGTAGCCTTCTAACTAATTTTTTTTTTAGCCTAGTTAATATTTTACCAGTTTTGACAAAGCATCAACTTTTGGTTCATTAATTCACTTTCTATTCTCTATTTCATTTGTCCGTGCACTAATATTTTTTTCTTTCTTATACTGTGTTTTGTTGCTCTACTTTTTGTAATACTTTACAGTTTAAACAGTTAGTTTATGAAAGATTGTTCTAGGGGCACCTGGGTGGCTCAGTCTTTAAGCATCTGCCTCCACCTTAGGTCATGTTCCTAGGGTCCTGGTATCGAGTCTCACATTGGGCTGGCTCCCTGCTTGGCAGAGAGCCTGCTTGTCCTCCCTCTGCCTGCCGCTCTCCCTACTTGTGTTCTCTTTCTCTGTCAAATAAGTAAATAAAATCTTTAAAAACAAATAAATAACATTTACTGTTCTTGGTGTGTCTGGGTGGCTTCTGCCTTTGGCTCAGGTCAGATCCCAGGGTCCTGGGATTGAGTCCCAACTCTGGCTCCCTGCTCAGCGGGGAATCTGGTTCTCCCTCTCCTCTGTGTCTCCCTTCCCCTCTGCTCATGTTCTCTCTCACTCTCTCACAAATAAAATCTTTTTTTTAAAAAACTTTATTTATTTATTTGACAGAGCACACACACAAGCAGGGGGAGTGGCAGGCAGAGGAAGAAGACTCCTCTGTGAGTAGGCAACCTGATGCAGGGCTTGATCCCAGGACCCTGAGATCCTGACCTGAACCTAAGGCAGCAGATTAACTGAGCCACCCAGGTGTCCTATAAATAAAGTCTTAAAGAAAACAAAAGAAAAAATTGGCCTTTTTGCATTTAGAGTTTAGATGGTTACTTTTTGAAATTTTCTCCTTTAATATGTGTTTCTAACTTCCCTCTGAGAACTGTTCACTGGTTCTATAATTTTGCTTTCTTATATTCATTTCATTCTACTCAAGGTTTTTTTTTTCCTAATTTCACTTGTGATTTATTTTTTCCTTGACCCACTTGTAGTTTAATGGTTGTCTGTCTGTCTGTTTAGATTTATTTATTTGACAGAGAGAAAGAGAGTATGGTGAACAGGGGGAGGGACAGAGGAAGAGCAGAGAATCTCAAGCAGACAAGCACTGAGCATGGAGTTGAATGAGGGGCTCAATCTCATGACCCTGTAATCAAGCCTGAGCCAAAATCAAGAGTCAGGCACTTAACCAGCTGAGCAACCCAAGCACCCCGTAATAGTATGTTACTTAATTTCCACATTTTTAATGGTTGTAGAAGATACTTTATATGATTTCAACTTTTAAAATTTTTTGAGATTTGTTTTATGACCAAAGATATGGTCTATCCTATAGAATGTTCCAAGTGCACTTGAGAGGAATGTATAGTTTGATGTTGGAGTGAGTGTTCTATTTATTGTGTCAATCCTCCTTTTCCTTTTACATCTCTTTTTCCAGTTGTTTTATCCATTATTGAGTATTATTCTCAATCTACTATTGTGGATTATTTTGTTGTTATTATAGATCTATTTCTCCCCTCAATTCATTGATATTTTTTTTTCCTCATATAAATTGGAGTTCTCTTTTTGGTGTGTATATTTGATTGTCATATATTTTCAGTTGATTTTACTTGTCTGTAAATACACCGTGTCCTTTGTCTCTTGTAATGGTTTTGACTTCTTAACTACAAAACAGCAGGCATAGAAAGGAAAGGCTCATGCCAAGATCTCACCAAATTGGGCTAATTTAGTTATCGTTTTGGCTCCCCCAGAAATGGAACATGAAACAAGTCGATCAGGAATTGCCTGGTAAGCACTGGTTAGGTGAGCGGTGATAGACAATCCCTTAAAGGAAAGTGACCTTACAATTAACAACCCATTTTTTGGCCTACAATAACTTTTTCCCACTACATTCTGCCTATTAAAAAATCTGTCATTTTGTATACCTAAATGTAGCTCCTTTCCATCCACTAAGTGGTTACAGCCTGATTCATAAATTGTTGCATAAAGATTACTTAGATGGTTTTTATATTTTTATTTTTAAAAGACTATTTCTTTGAGAGAGAGAAATCACGAGCAGGGGAGAAGCCGAAGAAGAAGCAGGCCCCCTGCTGAGATGGGAGTCTTATGTGGGTCTCAATCCAAGGACCCTGAGATCATGACCTGAGCCAAGGCAGACGCTTAATGACTGAGCAAACCAGCTGCACTCCAAGCAATTTTAAAAGTACATGCACACAAATGAAAATATGATGTGATCTCTTCAGGAGAATCCTCCATGGGCACAGGAAGTGAAGGTGCATCTGCTGCCTTAGACAGAAATGCCCTGAAAAGATATGTTAAGGCCACCTGATCCAACGTGTCATTTCAGCCCTTGTTTCCTTGTTCATCTTCTCCTTAGGTGATCTGCCCTTGGCTGGGAGTGGGCTGTTGACATCCCTACGAGGATTATTGGCTTGTTATCAATGAGCAGCTTTAAGGTGGTGACTAATTACCTGTTCTACATGGCTGCTCCCATCATCACGAGGGTATAGATATGTACACTTGTTAGACCTTCTTGTTGAGTAGGCCCCGTTCATAGAACACAGTGTCCTTCTTCATGTCTTCTCATGGTCTGAGGCTCACCATCTCGTTGTTCTCAGAGAAGTGTGGCTACTCTAGCTTCCTTTGGATGTCTGTTGGCATGACAAATGGTTCTCCACCCCGTCTCTGTCCATGAGGAGCTGTCTTGGGGCCAGACATGAGGCTTTTGCACAACAGCTCTCCATGGGTCTTGTTGCATTGCTGTTTGGTGTGATTTGGTATGGTGTGGTTTGGTGTGCATTTTATGGATTCTGCTGCTGTGAGTATGTCGACTGGAGTGTTTCATCCATTTACATTTAGAGTAACAATGGCCAGATATGAATTCAGTGCCATTGTATATATGAGCTGTAAGGTCTTTGTGTCTGTAGATTGTTGCTTTCTGGGCTTTGGGATTTTGGATGTCTCCTTGCACTCCCTTTACTATTTCTCTCAGGGCTGCTTTAGTGTTCCCAAATTCCTTTTTACTTGTTGTTTGTGGCAATTCTGGATCTCTTTGGAATGAATGACAGCCTTGCTGGATCAAGGATCCTTGGCTGCAGATATTTCCCATTTAGAACACTGAGTCTAAAATGCCAGTCCTTTTTCGACCCGTCAAGGTGTCTCTGGACAGGTCTGCTGCAAGCCTTCTGTGTCTACCCTTGTTAGTTCAGGACCTGTTCTCCCCAGCTGCTTTCAGACTGTTCTCTTTCTCTGTCATTGACAAGTTTCTGTCTGATTGTTTGTGGGGTTGCCCTATTTTTGTGGATTTGGAGGGGCATTTTCTGTGCTTCTTAGACCCCAATGCCTGTGTTTTTCCCTGGATTAGGGAAATTCTCAGCTATCATTTCTTCCAGTAACTCTTCTGGCCTCTTTCCATGTTCATCTTCTTCAGGATCTCCTACAATAGGCATCTTTGTTTCTTTAACAAGATGGCCAAATTCCCTAAGATGACTTTCGTGATCTAGTTGAGTTCTGTCGCTCTTTGCAGGCTCATTTTCCCCCATATTTTCTCTTCCACAACACTGATATGCACTTCTCCTTTGTCCGTGCTCAGTTTGATGCTCTCCACTTGGTCCTGCCTCTTGGGTTGAGCATGTTCCATTCTGGCCAGACTAGAGTGGAGTCCTTTGGTCTCTACAATGAAGGGTTCTCTAGGGTCTTTTATTGATTTATTTAGTTACTTATTTTTTTGCAAGCCCAGCGACTCTGTTTTTGACCATGGTTTCAAATTCTATTTCAGACATCTGACTGATATCCATATTGATTCAATCCCTTGCTGTGAGGACGACTTCCTGTGCTTTCTTTTTGGGTGATTTTTCCACTGGGTCCTGTTGTCCTGAAGATGAGAGAGGAGAAATAAAAGAAAAGTGAAAAAACCCCAACCAAACAGGAAAACAACAAAAACACCAGACACCCCCACTACCTCAACAAAAACAACAACAACAACCACCAAAATAGATACTGGGTGCGCTCTGCTCTGCCTCTCCAGAGAATCTAGATAGTGAGATAAAAACTAAGGAAAATAAATTCAACCTGATGAAACAATTCTGAAACTTACGTACTTGTATATATACATGTACTGGAAAGTTCCCGTGACCATGAAAATTGAAGAGAATACAGAAAATGAACGTATAAAAAACAATGAAACAAATCAAGAAAGTGATAAAAGTGTGTAAAGCAGAGATAAAAATGTACCAGGAATCAAGAGAAGGAATTGAAAGGATCGAGAGTAACTGAAAAAATAATCACAAACCAACAAAAGTCCTAAGTAAAAAGGATGCTAGATACCCTTTCTCCCCTAGAGCTGAAGCATTGCAGTTCTCTCTGCTCAGGAAGCTTGGTGGGAGCAGTGGTGTGTGCTGGTCTCCGGGAAAATGTTCCTGTGGTGCTGATTGCCAGCTGGACTTGCCCAAGGGGAAAGGCTTATCCAGGGCATGGGGAGGCAGGACTTCCTTGAGAGGTTCCGGACTCCAGTAGGTGGCGGTGGTTTCCTCCCTACAGCCTTTCAGCAATGAGGGGTGGGCTGAAAATGACACTGCCTCCCCTTTCCCTGTCCCAGGGTTGAACATTCCCAGCTCCCTACTCTTGAGTGAGCCTTCTCAGAAGAGTGATAAGGCACAGTGTGTCCCCTACTTTCTTTCACAGCTCTGTAGTCACATGCCGTTTGAGTCCGAGCAGATTTGTGTCTTAGTGCTTATTTGTTTTTATACTGCTTATTTATTTTGCTTATTTTTGTTGTTTGCTTTTTTTCTCAGGCCCATGACTGAGTTTCCAAAGTCCAACTTTTAGGGACTCCCATGGTCAGACCGCCACTTTTCCTCCCTCCTCACTTCTACCTTTGGCTGGGCTTGACACACGGAAGCAGTCACAGGACAGAGCTGGACTTCCCACTTTATGGCCACACAGAGCCCAGAGCCAGTGCCAGGCCTTACTGTCCCCAACAGGTCTCGACACACCTATGCCTGGGAACAGTGCAAGACCTAGGCCCCACCCATTCTTCTGGCATCCCTGGGGAGCCTCAGACCATGCCATCACAGCTGGTCTACTGCTCCCATTGGCCCCCGGAGCACCTATAAGCCAAGCACTATGGCAGGCTTCTAGAAGTGCCCCGTTTGAGCTCCGCTTCTTCTAATCCTTTGCAGGAGCCTCCTAACCCACCTAGGCGCCCACATTTTTACATTTAAGAAGGAAAATCAGACAGTAAAAGTTTTGCTCATTTGTTTTTTCAAAACTGGTTATGTAATTAGCATCATGATAAAAACTGTACTTATGGGACACCTGGGTGGCTCAGTAATTAAGCTTCTGCCTTCGGCTCAGGTCATGATCCCAGGGTCCTGGGATCAAGCTTGTTATCAGATCCCTGCTCTTCAGGAAACCTGATTCTCTCTCCCATTCCCCCTGCTGGTGTTCCCTCTCTTGATGTGTCTCTCTCTATCAAATAAATACATAAATGAAATCTTAAAACAAAACCTGTAATTACAAACAAGAATAAATCGTGTCCTGATTTTATAGAGTTGTTAAATATCCACACATTTATTCTGTCCGCAAAGTCTGCTGTAGTGCTATACCTCCAGCAAGCATATACTAGATGAAAACAATATTTTCCTTTCCTGTTCTCTCTAGCAATGTTCCTTCCATTGTCCTTTTCTTTCTATTCATTTTTTCATCTTTTCTTTCATTCATTTTTTATGCACCCTAAAACTTCATGGAGCTTTTTTTACAATTAGTTTTGTGCATATCTATTCTATAAATTTATTGCATGATACTCAAGAAGTCTCTTTACCTTGAAAAAGTAAAATTTTTTTCTCTGAACTAGTGAAATGTCAATTTAAAATTGATTACCCAAAAAAGGATCTTTTAGGTATTTACAATTTATCATTTTTGTTTTCCCAGAGTTAAACAATTCTTAGCATTCAAAATCTTCTTTTGTTACTATTACCCAAGGAACTACATATAAATAATTAATATTTCCATCTACTTTATATGGGTCTCTTTTCCATACTACAGGATGTTGCAGGTTATAAATTTAAAAGAAAATCCATAACACAAATGAGGCTCTTTTACTGTCCATAAAAAAGAAGAGGAAAAGATGAAAAGGATGATGAAGTAAAATTATAAAATGACATACCTAGATCATTTTATGACTATCATAAAGGAAATGCTAACCTAAGTCTCTGTTTCTGAGATATTATTCTGTTGACTTCATAGACTTACACTGAATTATTATTTTTCTGACCCAACTCTGGGTCTTAGAAGCTAGTTATACCTTTCTCTACTGTTATACACTTTTTAAAGCACATTTAAAAATAAAAGCTATTTATGTGTTTTTTAATCCATGTAATTTGCTATTAATTTAAACAAACATTTAAAAGACTTCATGAGTGCTCTCGGTTTTTTTTAAGATTTTATTTATTTATTTGAGAGAGAGAGAATGAGAGAGAGAATATGAGAGGGGAGGGTCAAAGGGAGAAGAAGGCTTCCCACTGACCAGGGAGCCTGATGTGGGACTTGATACCGGGACTCCAGGATCATGACCTGAGCTGAAGACAGAGTCTTAACCAACTGAGTGCTTTCTTAATGTGTAAGACAAATTAATTGGTGCCTACCCTAAGAGACAGTGATATGCACAAGCCCCAAAGTTACCATTGCCTAGACCATTTACAGGTAAGCCTCAAAGCTGCTTTTCATATAAACTGAAATAGGACTCCACAGCCATTATTAAACTCATATAACACAAAATTGTGTTTTATACTTTAAGATTAAAATTCAATTTCTTTGGAAAATAAAGAGCAAACCAAGTTACATAAAAATAATTTTTTTTAATGTTTTAATTTGTTATTTGAGACAGAGAACAAAAGCAGAGAGGAAGATCACGGGGAGAGGAAAAAGCAGACTCCCCACTGAGCAGGGAGCCTGATTCAGGACTCAATCCCAGGACGCCAAGATCATGACCTGAGCCAAAGGCAGACAGCCAACCAACCGAGCCACCCAGGCACAAGTGAAATCAACTATTTTAAAGTGTTCAAAACAGGGCGCCTGGGTGGCTCAGTGGGTTAAAGCCTCTGCTTTCGGCCCAGGTCATGATCTCAGGGTCCTGGGATCGAGGCCCGCATCGGGCTCC
>LNAC01001468.1:148629-158964 GCA_002007465.1 Ailurus styani
GCCTCCTTGTGATCTCTCTCCCGCTGTGAAATAAATAAATAAAATCTTTAAAAAAAAAAATAAAATAAAAAAAATAAAGTGTTCAAAACAGCAGTATTCTGTACATTCACAGTGTTGTGTACATCTATTTCTAAAACACTTTTATTACCTTCAAAGCAGACACAGAACCTGTTAAGCAATCTTCCTATTCTCTACTTCTCATTCCCTGAAAACACTCACCTGGTCTGTGTTTCAATACATTTACATATTCTGGCTATGTTTATATTCACATAGAAATAATCATACAGTATGTGACACTTTGTGTCTGACTTCTTTCACTTAACGTTTTTGAGATTTATTAGTGTTGTAACATGTATTATTACTTCATTTCTTTTTTGGTTAATAATATTCCATTGTGTATACCTACCACATTTAAAAAAATTCATTACCGTTATGTTAGTGGAAAATTGCATTGTCTCTATCTTATAGTCATTAGGAATACTGATGTTTTTAAAATATTCATGTGAAACTTGTGTTTGAATATTTTCAATTCTTTTGGATATTTACTTGTAACTAGAATTGGTGGGTCATACAGTGATACTACGTTTTCTTCTAAGGGTTTTATGGTTACAGGTCTCAAATTAGGTCTTTTTTTTTTTTAGATTGATTTATTGATTAGAAAGAGACAGCAAGCAAGCACAAGGCATGGAGCAGAGGGAGAAGCAGATTCCCCATTAAGCAGGAAACCTGACGCTTAACCTACTGAGCCACCCAGGGACCTCTCACATTTAGCTCTGTAACTCATTTTGAGTTTATAATATAGATATGTAGATACATATTGAAGATTTTATTTGTTTGTTTATTTATTTCACAGAGAGAGAGAGAGACCATGCAAGCAGGAGGAGTGGCATGAAGAGGGAGAGGGAGCAGGGAGCCAGACTTGGGGCTGGATCCCAGGACGTGGGGTCATGACCTGAGCCAAAAAAATGTGGTCCAGCTTCATTCTTTTATATGTAGCTGTCCAATTTTCCCAACACCATTTCTTGAAAAGACTTTTTCCCGTTGCATGTTTTTACCTCCTTTGTCACAGATTAATTGACCTTATAATTGTATAATTGTAGGTTTATTGCTAGGCTCTGTATTCTGTTGCATTGATCTATGTTTATTTTTGTGCCAGTCTCATACTGTTTTAGTCACTATTTTGTGCTTTATCTTAATATCTTGGATTATGATACCTCCAGCTTTGTTAATCTTCCTCACAATTTCTCCGGGTATTCAGGAACTACTGTGTTCAACTCAAATTTTAGGACTTTCTCTATCTAGTTTGTGAAAATGCTAGTGGTATTTTGATAGAGATTTCATTAAGTGTGTGGGTTGCTCTAGGTGGCATAGACATTTTTTCTTTTTCCTTTTTTTTTTTTTTTAATTTTATTTTTATTATTTGCCCAAGGGGTACAGGTCTGTGAATCATCAGGCTTAAACCTTTCATAGCACTCACTATAGCACAAACCCTACCCAATGTCCATAACCCATCCACCCTATCCCTACCCTCCCACTCCCCAGTACCCCTCAGTTTGTTTCATGAGATTAAGAGTCTCTTATGGTTTGTCTTCCTCCCCATCCCATCCTGTTTCATTTTTTTCCTCCCTTCCCCCACAACCCCTTGCTATGCCTCTCAAATTCCTCGTATCAGAGAGATCATATAATTGTCTTTCTCTGATTGACTTATTTCACTTAGCATAATACCTTCCACTTCCATTCACATTGTTGCAAATGGCGAGATTTTGGTTTTCAATGGCTTCATAGTATTCCATTGTATATATACACCACATCTTCTTTATCCATTCGTCTGTTGATGGACATCTAGGCTCTTTCCATAGTTTGGCTATTGTGGACATTGCTGCAATAAACATTTGGGTGCATGTGCCCCTGAGGATCACTAGCTTTGTATCTTTAGGGTAAATACCCAGTAGTGTGATTGCTGGATTGTAGGGTAGCTCCATATTCAACTTTTTGAGGATCCTCCAAATGTTTTCCAGAGTGGCTGCACAAGCTTGCATTCCCACCAACAGTGTAGGAGATTTCCCCTTTCTCCGCATCCTCGCCTACGTTTGTCGTTTCCTGACTTGTTGATTTTAGCCATTCTGACTGGTGTGAGGTGATATCTCACTGTGGGTTTGATTTGTATGTCCCTGAGGTAGCATAGACATTTTAACAACATTTATTCTCCAACCCATAAACATAGAATGTTGTTCCATTTCTTTGTGTCATCTTTGATTTCTTTCATCCATATATTACAAGTTTCAAAGTACAGATCTTTCAACTCTTCAGTTAAGTATATTCCTTGCTATTTCATTCCTTTTGATGCAATTGAAAATGGGATTGTTTTCTTAGTTTCCCTTTCTGCTGCATCATTAGTGTATAGAAATGCAAGAAATTAAATTATTTTCTTAATTTTATATTTGGATTGTTTGTTTCAACTGTGTAAAAACACAACTAATATTAATCATTGATTTCATATCCTGCAATTTGGCTAAAGTGGTTTATAGCTGTAAATGGAAGTGGTAAGAACAGAATCTTCTTGTTTATAGCTCCAGTTAGCAGCATTATTTTCTTAGTTTTTGCTAAGATTATATGTTGCATAATATTTTTAAATAGTGCTTTAATTTTGATTTTATAAAAATCTCTTTCTAATAATAACTTCCCAGTGTTTATAGATAGACTATAGGTGATATACCTTATACAAAAAAAGCAAAAAAAAAAAACGGATGAAAAATCTAAATGTGAGACATGAATTCATCAAAATGCCGTTGGAGAGCACAGACAGCAATGTCTTCAACCTTGGCCATAGCAACTTCTTGCTAGATACGTCTCTAAAGGCAAGGGAAACGAAAGCAAAAATGAACTACTGGGACTTCACCAAGATAAAAAACTTCTGCACAGCAAAGGAAACAGTCAACAAAACAAAGAAGCAACACACAGAATGGGAGAAGATATTCACAAATGACACTACAGACAAAGATTTGATATCCAAGATGTATAAAGAACTTCTCAAACTGAATGCTCAAAAAACAAATAACCCAGTGAAGAAATAGAAAGGAGACATGAACAGACATTTCTGCAAAAAAGACATTCAGATGTTCAACAGACACATGAGAAGATACTCAACATCACTCTTCACCAGGGAAATACAAATCAAAACCACAGTGAGATACCACCTCACCCCAGTCAGAATGGCTAAAATCAATAAATCAGGAAACTACAGATGTTGGCAACAATGCAGAGAAAGAGGAGCCCTCCTACATTGTTAGTGGGAATGCAAGCTGGTGCACACACTCTGGAAAACAGTATAGAGGTTCCTCAAACAAGTTATAAATAGAGCTATTTTTTAATTCAGCAATCGAATGACTACTTACCAAGGGAAATAGAAATATGAATTAAAAGGGATACCTGCACCTCAATGTCTATAGCAGCATTATTGACAATAGCCTAATTATGGAAGCAGCTAGTGTCCACCTACTGATGGATAAAGAAGATGTGGTATGTATATATGGAATATTTCTTAGGTACAAAAAGAATGAAATCTTGCCTTTTGCAATGATGTGGATAAAGCCAGAGAATACTTTGCTCAACAAAAATAGTTACTCAGGGAAAGACAAATACCATATAGTTTCACCCATATGTGGAATTTAAGAAGAAAAAAAAAAACCAGATGAACACAGGGGGAATAAAATAAAAAGAGGCAAATGATAAAGTGGACTCCTAACACTAGAGAATAAACTGATCCTCCGAAATTGGCCATGGTTCATCAGACTTTGCTTGTCCCAAATTGAAATTCCTCTGATATTCCTGAAAAAATTCTATTTTTTATAAAGATTTTATTGATTTAGGGGCACCTGGGTGGCTCAGTTGTTAAGCGTCTGCCTTCGGCTCAGGTCACGATCCAAGGGTCCTGGGATGGAGCCCCAGTTAGGGCTCCCTGCTCAGCGGGAAGCCTGCTTCTCCCTCTCCCACTCCCCTTGCTTGTGTTCCCTCTTTTGCTCTGTTTCTCTCTGTCAAGTAAATAAATAAAATCTTTTTCTTAAAGATTTCATTTATTTATTTGACAGACAGATCACAAATAGGCAGAGAGGCAGGCTGAGGGAGAGGGGGAAGCAGGCTCCCTGCTGAGCGGGGAGCCTGATGTAGGGGCTTGATTCCAGGACCCTGAGATCATGTCCTGAGCCGAAGGCAGAGCTTTAACTCACTGAGCCACCCAGGCGCCCCATTCCTGAATAAATTCTATTTTGCTGGCTGTATCACTTACCTTGTCTTTAAGGTTTGTTCTTGTAAATGGTTGACAATATCCACACACAAAAAAAAACACTATTAGAATAAATGAAGTTAGCAAGATTGCATGGCACAATACAGAAAAACCAATTATATTTCTATATACTGCAATAAATGATCAAAAAATGAAATGTTTTAAATTCTACTAATAATAGCATATAAAATAAAATGATGTGGAATAAATTAATGAAAGAAGTATGAAATGTGTACATTTAAAATTACAAATCTTTTAAAAATTACTTATTTATTTGTCAGAGAGCAGGTAAAAGAGGGAACACAAGCAGGAGGAGTGGGAGAGGGAGAAGCAGGCTTCCCGCCAACCAGGGACCCCAATGCAGGGCTCAATCCCAGGACCCTAGGATCATGACCTGAGCCAAAGGAAGAAGCTTAACAACTAAGCCTTTCAAGGACCCCCAAAATTACTAATCTTTGTTGAAAGAAACTAAAGAAGGCCTAAGTAAATGAGAAGACATCCTTTGCTCATGAATTAGAAAACATTAATATTGCTACCTAGAACAATCTACACATTTAATGCAGTCCCCATCAAAATACCAGCAACTTACTTCAAAGAAATGGAACAAATAATCTTAAAATTTATGTGGAACCAGAAAAGACCCCAAATAGGCAAAGGATTGTTGAAAAAGAAAACCAAAGTTAGTGGCATCACAATTCCAGACTCCAAGCTCTATTACAAAGCTGTCATCATCAAGACAGTATGGCACTGGCACAAAAACAGAGACATAGATCCATGGAACAGAAAAGAGAGCCCAGAAATGGACCCTGAACTCTATGGTCAACTAATCTTTGACAAAGCAGGAAAGAAGGTCCACTGGAAAAAAGCCAGTCTCTTCAACAAATGGTGTTGGGAAAACTGGACAGCCACATGCAGAAAAATGAAACTGGGTCATTTCCTTATACCGCATACAGAAATAGACTCAAAATGGATGAAAGGCCTCAATATGAGAAAAGAATCCATCAAAATCTTTGAGGAGAACACAGGCAGCAACCTCTTCAACCTCAGCTGCAGCAACTTGTTCCTAGGAACCTCACCAAAGGTGATGGAAGCAAGGGCAAAAATGAACTATTGGGACTTCATCAAGACTAAAAGCGTTTGCACAGCAAAGGGAACAGTCAACAAAACCAAAAGACAACTGAGAGAATGGGAGAACAAATTTTCAAATGACATATCAGATAAAGAGCTTGTATCCAAAATCTATAAAGAACTTCTCAAATTCAACACCCATAAAACAAACAACCCAGTCAAGAAATGGGCAGAAGACATGAACAGACATTTCTCCAAAGAAGACATCCAAATGGCCAACAGACACAAGAGAAAGTGCTCAACATCACTCAGCATCAGATAAATACAAATCAAAACCACAGTGAGATACCACTTCACACCAGTCAGAATGGATAAAATCAACAAGTCAGGAAAGACAGATGTTGGCTAGGATGCGGAGAAAGGGGAACCCTCCTACACTCTTGGTGGGAATGCAAGCCTGTGCAACCACTGTGGGAAACAGTATGAAGGTTCCTCAAAAAGTTGAAAATAGAGCTACCCTATGTCCCAGAAATCACACTACTGGGTATTTACCCTAAAGATACAAAGATAGTGATCCTCAGGGGTACACACACCTGAATGTTTATAGCTGCAATGTCCACAATAGCCAAACTATGGAAAGAACCTAGATGTCCCTCAACAGATGAATGGATAAAGAAGATACACACACACACACACACACACACACACACACACACACAGGAATACTATGCAGCCATCAAAAGAAACAAAATCTTGTCATTTGCACCGACATGGATGGAACTAGAGGGCATTATGCTAAGCGAAATAAGTAAATCAGAGAAAGACAATTATCACACGATCGCTCTGATATGAGGAACTTGAAGGCAAGGGTTGGGGGTCGGGGGGAGGGAGGGAAAAATAATGAAACAAGATGGGATCAGGAAGGAGACAAACCATAAGAGACTCCTAATCTCACAAAACAAACTGAGGGTTACTAGAGGGTGGGAGGGTATGGATAAGGTGGGTGGGTTATGGACATTGGGGAGGGTTTGTGGTATGGTCATTGTTGTGAATAATGTAAGACTGATGACTCATAGACCTGTACCCCTGGGGCAAATAATAATTTTTAAAAAAACAAAAAATAAAAAACATTAATATTGTTAAAATGGCAATATGCCCCAAACTTATCTATAGGTTAAACACATTTCCTATCTAAACCTTAGCTTACTTCTTTGCAGAAATATACAAATTGATACAAAAATTCATATGAAATGTGCAATAGACATACAATAGCTAATTCAATATTTAAAAACTCACTTTTCCCAATTAAAAACTTAAAACAAAGCTATAGTTGTCAAAACAATGTGGTATTGGTATTAGGGTATACATATAAATTAATGGAATAGAATTACTAATTTGGGGAAAAAAACATGTATGGAAGGCAAATCAATTTTCATCAAAGGTGCCAAGACCCATCAAAGAAGAAATAATAATGTCTTCACAAAATTGTGTTGGCACAACTGGATACCCACACACAAAGGTATACAGTTGGACCACTAATTTACAGTTTGCATAAAGGTGACTCCATGTAAAATCTGAAACTATAAAACTTTTAGAGGAGAGTATAAAGAAATAAATATGTGTGACTCTGGGTTAGTAAAGCCTTCTCTTTTAAAGCACTGAAAGTCCAAGTTACAAAAGCAAAATACGGCAGATAGTAATCACTTTAAAAACTTATACTTTAAAGGCCATGGTTAGAAAGATAAAAAGACAACGGAATTGGAAAAGGTTTTTTGTTTGTTTGGTTTTCTTTAGATCATATACACTCTTACAACAGAAATGTTTAGATTATTAAAAAAAACACACAAGTAAACAACAAAAAGGCAAACAATGCAGTTTTTAAATGAGCAAAGAACTTGAATAAATGTTTCTCTAAAGAAGACTTACAAATGATCAACAAGTACATGAAATGATCATAATTTTTAGTAATTCAGAAAATGCAAATCAAAAGTGCAATGAGATATTACATTCACAGTAGGATGACCATATCAATAAGACAATAGTAGTATTGTAAAGAAGTGAAAATCAGAATGTTATACACACTTGGTGGGAATTTGGGTCATAGAGATAATTTGGCGAATAGACTGGCAGTTCCTGAGTAGTTTAAACATAGAATTACCAAAAAACTCAGCAATTATATTTGCCTGTGTACATTTAAGAGAAATAAAACATACACATGCAAAAAAACTGTACACAAATGTTTATAATAACATTACTCATAATAGTTAAAAGTAGAAACAACTCAAATGTTCACCAACTGAAGAACACACAAAATGTGGTATATTTATACAATAGAATATTATTCTGCCATTAAATATAAAATTCTGATTTGCACATGTAAAATGAAATGTACACTTACAAATGCTTAACATAGCCAATCTTGTGGAATTTAGAAAAATGTTACAACATGAGTGAATCTTTTTTTTTTTTAAGATTTTATTTATTTATTTGTCACAGAAAGAGAGAGATTACAAGTAGGCAGACAGGCAGGCAGAGAGAGCCTGTTTCGGGCCTCAGCAGGGAGCCTGATGGTGGGCCTCGATCCCAGGACCCTGAGGTCATGATCTGAGCCGAAGGCAGAGCTTTAACCCATTGAACCACCTAGGCGCCCAACATGGGTAAATCTTAAAGCTTATGTGAAAGCAAGGAAGCCAGACACAAAGGAAAAAGCCAGGTACATACTTCATGATTCCATTTTAGGAAATATCCAATATTGAAATCTATAGCAACAGAAAACTGATCAGTTTTTGTGAGGGGGTGGGATGTGACTGCTAGTGCATATGAAGCTTCTTGCTGGTGTAATGAAACGTTCTAGAATTTGACAGTGGTCAGAGTTGCACAATTGTGTAAATGAACTAAAAATCACTGAATTGTATACTTTAAAATGGAGAATATTATGCTCTGTGAATTCTATCTCAATAAACTTGTTCGATAAAAAATGATTCTAGGATTATGTGGGAGAAGTAGATCTAAGCATATGAAAGATTAACAGTATAGGGTAATCTCTGGCAATCTGATTTTATGAAATATAAAAGAAAAACATAGATGAAATGCTAGCAGGTGAAAAAGAGATGAAAAAGATAAAAGTTTAAACATAATATACTTAATCTAATAAATTAATAATGCTGATAACCTAGGTCAAGTGGATAAACTTTTGGAAAAAAGAAATACCAAGATTAGTGTTAAATTAAACAGTATTCCTTCCAATCACATCAAGAAACCTAAAAGGAAAGATTTCTCTTCCAAGGTCAAAATGGGGCATAACAGTTAATTTTTAGAGTAATTTTAATTAATCAGTTAATTAACTAATTGATTAATTAATGAAAAGATCTTACCTATTTATTTGAGAGAGAGAGACAACAGAGGGAAAGCAAGAGGGAAAAGTAGATGCCCCACTGAGCAAGGAGCCCAATGAGCTGAGCCAAAGGCAGACGCTTAAGCAACTGAGCCATCCAGGCACCCCAGAGTAACTTTTAAAGGAACAAATGGGCACCACCTTATTTTGCAATCCTCCAAACACATAGTTTAAGAACATAGTGCAAAATAAATTTAACAGTTTAAAAATGATTCCCAGCTAACTGGAAGAGAAGACATTATAGCAAATTTCAGTTATAAACATAGAAGCAAAACATTGGGGAAAAAATTTGTACACAGCTAACTCTAACAGCTTCTTTTGAAATAACAAGTCACAGGTAATTGTAATTTGAGAAATAGCAAGGACAGTGGTTCCATCCCTTCAGAGATCAATATAGAAATAACAAGGGATAATGTGTAATTTGCCTACTCCTTCTAAATTAGAATTTCCTGGGGATTGTGGTCAGAAGAATTTACTCTTTGTTATGAATATGGTATTTCTCTGAGCAACAAGACCAGGTATTTTATTTTTATTTGATACTTTAGTATTTAGTACATTTTGTTTGGCAGCTACCGTAGTGTTCGTGTTTGTTAAATAAGAAGTACTAAACAAGGCCTTCTGCTCTTCCAGAAGGCAACCACGTATTTTATTTTTTTGTTTCTTATTTTCACAATCTGGTTCTTTTATTTGATTTTATGGATGGTTAGGAATTGCAGTGAAGGGCGTATGTAATTATTTTAGTAGGTATTTGTAGTAATGCACTCATTTCTTATCTAATTGTGTAGCTAATTTTTAGAGGATGCATTTATTTAGCAATCATTTTAATAAAAGAAAGCTTTTAGTGCCCGTACCCGTTTGTTTAGGTATAAATAAAATATTTAGTTTGTACAAATGCAATGAGAAAATGTATGCATCCCAGCTCCGTTATTAGTGAAATAGTGTACAGGAATGGAAACCATTTGTATTTTACAAATAGTTCTAGAATTGTAAAAGTGTAAGTCGTACATCCTTAGGATAAAGCCAGATGGGTTAGTGAAAAGGCAGTAACTTTCTGGAGAGTGTTTTAAGGACTTTTGAATAGGTGATTAAGTCGTCGTCGACTGTAAGGGTATAGGAACCAAGGGCAACTGAACTTTCAGTTTTTGTAAATGTGGAGTTTCGTGCGTGAAAAGAAGAAAATCTGCTAGTCACACAGATTTGTAAGACCTTACGTCTATTGCGCAGGCGTAACATGCGCGGTTGTCTCTTTAAAAAAAAAGATCCGGCGGATTTATTTATATTGTGCTCTATTGTTCCTTTGAAGAACTATTTAAGATTACTGGAATGCGTGGTTTATGGCACTTCTTTTGTTTTAGTGAACTCAGTTTTGTGTCTTTAGCTTTTACTAGCTAGGCCACATAGAACATCTCCGTTTGGGAGATGCTGTAGGGCCTGAAGAATCCATCCGCGGAGTGACACGAAGTGTAAAGCAACCGGAAAAGCTGCAGCGTCAAGATGGTGGTTATAGAGCTGAGAGTGAGCAATCGCATGAGTTAAAATAGCTGTAGAAGTTAAAGGGAAATAAAGGCCCTCTAGAGTCCAGGTTTTGGCG
>LNAC01001468.1:162965-177624 GCA_002007465.1 Ailurus styani
TTTGCTTTCTACTCTTGTCTTCCTCTTTCTGGGTTGAGGTCTCTCCTGAGTAGTCAAGGTTGTTTAAGTACATTGAAAGAAATTTTGGGAATTGGCTCTGGAAAATATTGTTCAGTTTGTGAAGAAGTATGAAGTATATTTCGAGAAGTTTTAGATCTGCTAGAGCAGCTACATGAGAATTGGAGGATCTTTTTCTTTCTTCTTGAGAGGGTTACTAGCATATTTTTATGGAGTCGATATCAAAGTATGACAGAAAAGCAGTTCTTATTTTAGACCATACTCCTTGAATAAAGATAATTATCTTACGATATTACTAAACTTAAGGGTAGTTCAGATAAAGAGAGTTAGTTTAAGGATAAGATTTTGGTATTGACTTTAACTCAAGAGGAGTGGGAACTGATTTGGCTGCATATCTAAAATAATGTTTTTAGGTTTTCTTATTTTCAAAGCATTTCATAAAACTGTGTATATATGAATGTTTATAAATGACTGTTTTACTTAATCTGTGTAATTCTGTTGGATTTGATATTTATATTATCTGCTTTTCAGACAAAGAAATTGGAACAGATAGCACAAGGCACAAAAGTAAAAATAGAACCCTAAGTTCAAACCTGATAGTCTGGCTCCAAAGACTGTTCACTATGCTTTAGTGCTTAACGTAAGCAAATATGTTGAAGAAGTCTCATCTCAGAAAATACAAAGGATAGATGTGTGTAATTTATTAAGAAGGAAGTACAGCTTTCATTGTTAGAGTTCTGAGATAAAGGAATCATTTCATCATTTGCTGATTATGAATGTGACTGAATTCCTGGTCTTAGGTTTTCTCATGTTCCCAGCAGTGTAACACTCACCCATTTGACAATGAGGAAAAAGACAAGGAATACAAACCCCACAGCATTCCTTTAAGACAGTCTGTGCAGCCTTCCAAATTCAGTAGCTATAGTCGGCGGGCAAAAAGACTACAGCCTGATGTGAGTGCCTTTTTTCTCCACCAAACTTCCAAAGTTTATCTAGGACTTGTTCAGTTTATATCTACAAGACATTCTTTTTTTTTAATGTATATTTGATTTAAGATGGATTTAATTGAAAATGAATGACTTATTTCATTTTTATGGGTATCGTTTGTAATATTTTTGTTCTGGTAGTTTTGTTTTGACATATTTTAAAAACGTATTCTCTTAATATAGATTTTTTTTAAGACTGTATTTATTTCAGGGCACCTGGATGGCTCAGTTGTTAAGTGTCTGCCTTCGGCTCAGGTCGTGATCCCTGGGTCCTGGGATTGAGCCCCACTTCAGGCTCCCTGCTCAGCGAGAAGTCTGCTTCTCCCTCTCCCCCTTCCCCTGGTTTTGTTCCCTCTCTCACTCTGTCTGTGTCAAGTAAATAAATAAAATCTTTAAAAAAAAAAAAAAAGAGGAGCAATCAAAAAATTGAAAAGGTGATGTACAGGGGCGCCTGGGTGGCTCAGTCAGTTAAGCATCTTTCTTCAGCTCAGCGTCTGTTTTCAGCTCAGGTCACGATCTCAAAGTCCTGGAATCAAGCCCCACATCGGGTCCCTGCTCAGCGGGGAGCCTGCTTCTCCCTTTCCCACTTCCCCTGCTTGTGTTCCTTCTCCCGTGGTGTCTCTCTCTGTCAAATAATTAAAAATCTTAAAAAAAAGATTTTATTTATTTCTTTGAGAGCGACAACATGAGCAGGGTAAGAGGCAGAGACAGAATCTCAAGCTTTGTGCCGAGCACAGAGCCCGACATGGGTCTCCAGTCTCATGATTCATGAGATCATGGACTTGAGCTGAAACCAAGAGCCTAACTTGACTGATCCATGCAGGCACTCCTCTTTTTAATATAGTTTTAGGGGTTAATTTTTTGAATCTTGGGTTGGTTTATAGACTCTGTGTTGTTGTTTATTTTTTTAATTACTAATTCTGTTCTGTGTTCTTTTATGAGGTGGAGTCAGCCACAAGGGAAGCTTGGAAGAACAGTTAACACTCAGGAGACTTGCCAGACAGGGCCACAGTGCAAAGCAAAAGCATGAGTCAGGTTGTAGAAGGGGCAGGGCAGAGGGAAGTCCTAGGTCTTGGCCTTACTGGGGTTTCCCAGGGAAGGGCAGGGAACATCAAGGAAGTAGTTTAGGATTGGCTGATTTGTTCTGAACAGTTGAAGTGGGGTCTAACCTGTTGGGGTACCCTTATTTCCCTCGTGCCTGGCACCTGGCGCTGGGATGATTAAGGCAAAGGAATATTACGTCCTCTTGTGCCAAAGCCTAACGGAAGGTATGGCTGTAGATTGGTTGGATTGCGTATGAAATGCAAACTCTTTGCTAGGTCCTTTGGTATTTCAAAGAATTGACTAGCCTAGCCTCAGAGGAGCAGTCTGTGCCCATCCAGGCAGAGGTTTTCATTGTCAAACAATATAATATCAAAAATTAAAAATATAAACAAAACAGACTTAGTTTCTCACCTTGCTAAGTCTGTTTTGTGGGGACTCTTGGGTGTCTCAGTTATCTGTCTTCAGCTCAGTTCATGGTCTCAGGGTCCTGGGATCGAGACCCACATCCTTGCTCTGCAGGGAGTCTGCTTCTCCCTCTGCCACTCCCTCCTGCTTGTGTGCGCTCTCTCAAATAAATAATATCTCTAAAAACAACAACAGCAACAACAAAACACCTGTTTTGTGTGTTCACATATGTTTTCATTAAATTTTGGATATTCGTATTTCCAAAATGTATTAAATTAGGATAATGCTGTTTGTTCTTAGCTACTTTGTGAGTAATGCTAATATTAAGTTTTGAAATATTTTAATATTTGAATGTAGAAGGAAGAAAGGAGAAATGGTCATCTAACTCAGCTTACTGCAATTCAGATAGTTTCTGCATTAGAACTTTAGTACTTCAACAAGGTAGTATGTGATAATTATCTGAATAACAAAAGTGAGCTTCTAAGAACTTGGGAATCAGTAAAATTTGTTCAAAAGTAGTAATTATCAGCTAAGGGTACAAAAATTTTTCAAAATCAAGGAACCGTTAGACATTTTTTTCCTTGAGAATGAGACTGTCCACTTTGCAGGAAAAGTCTTAAAAATTCTTTAAAACTAAAGGAGTTTTACTTTAAGGGATTGGTTTTTGTTTAAAAACAAAACAAAGAGATTATACTTCCAGAACATTAAGAGGAAAAAAACCTTTAAGTTCTGCACGAAGCACAAAAGAAGTAAATGCAGTGACAGATTAGGACTGATGTCTTTTTTTTTTTTTTCCAACTTGGACATAGGTAAATGTAATACAAGAATACATAGTAAGATGTTTGAAAGGTTAGGAATACTACCTGTTATTTCATTTCTTTTAATTTTTAATTTTTATTATCTTTTAGTCACCTACAAGTACATCATTAGTTTTTGATATAGTGTTGCATGATTCGTTATTTACATATAATAGCCCATACTCCCAAGAATCTGTGCCCTCCTCAATACTCCTCACTGAGCTAACCCATCCCTCCTCCCCCCTCCAAAACCATCAGTTTCTTTCTTGGAGTCCACAGTCTCTTATGGTTTGTTTCCCCCTCTCCTTCCGCCCCGCCTTTCAATTTACCCTTCTTTCTCCTAATGTCCTCCATGCTATTCCTTATGTTCCACAAGTAAGTGAAACCATATGATGATTGACTTTCTCTGATGACTTATTTCACTCAGCATAATCTCCTCCAGTCCCGTCCATGTTGATAAAAAAGCTGGGTATACATCCTTTCTGATGGCTGAGTAATATTCCATTGTATATATGGACCACATCTTTATCCATTCATCTGTTGAAGGACATCTCGGCTCTTTCCAACGTTTGGCTATCGTGGGCATTGCTGCTATGAACACTGGGGTGCGTATGGCCCTTCTTTCCCCTACATTCGTGTCTCTAGGGTAAATATCCAGTAGTGCAGTTGCCAGGTCATAGGGTAGGTCTGTTTTTAATTTTTTGAGGAATCTCCACACTGTTTTCCAAAGTGCCTGCACCAACTTGCCTTCTCACCAACAGTGAAAGAGGGTTCCCCTTTCTCCACATCCTCTCCAACATTGTCGTTTCTTGCCCGGTTATTTTTTTGCCATTCTGATTGGTGTAAGATGGTATCTCAGTGTACTTTTGATATGGATTTCTCTGATGGCTAATGTTGATGAACATTTTTTCATGTGTCAGCCATTTGTATGTCTTCATTGGAGAAGTGTCTGTTCATGTCTTCTGCCCATTTTTTGACATGGTTTTCTGTTTTTTGGGTGTTGAGTTTGAGGAGTTTTTTTTTTCTTTAAGATTTTATTTGTTTTTTTGACACAGAGAGAGAGATTACAAGTAGGCAGAGAGGCAAGCAGAGAGAGGAGAGAGGAGGAAGCAGGCTCCTTGCTGAGCAGAGAGCCCAATGCAGGCCTTGATCCCAGCACCCTAGGGTCATGACCTGAGCCGAAGGCAGAGGCTTTAACCCACTGAGCCACCTAGGCGCCCATGAGGAGTTCTTTATAGATCTTGGATATCAGCCCTTTGTCTGTAGTGTCATTTGCAAAATACCTTTTCCCTTTCCGTGGGTTGCCTCTTTGTTTTGTTGACTGCTTCCTTTGCTGTGCAGGTTTTTATCTTGATGAAGTCCCAAAAGTTCATTTTTCTTTTCTTTTTAAGACATGTCTTGAAATAAGTTGCTGTCGCTGATGTCGAAGTGGTACTGCCTATGTACTCTAGGATTTTGATGGATTCCTGTCTCACATTGAGGTCTTTCATCCATTTAGTTTATATTTGTGCATGTTGTAAGAGAATGGTCGAATTTCACTCTTCTGTAAAAAGCTGTCCAGTTTTTCCCAGCACCATTTATTGAAGAGACTGTCTTTTTTCCACTGGATATTTTTTCCTGCTTTGTTGAAGATTATTTGACCATAGAGTTGAGGGTCCATATCTGGACTCTCCACTCCGTTCCATTTGTCTTTGTGTCTGTTTTTGCGCCAGTACCATGCTGTCTTGGTGATCACAGCTTTGTAGTAAAGCCTGAAATCAGGCAACATGATGCCCCAGCTTTGTTTTCCTTTTTCAGCATTTCCTCAGCGATTCGGGGTCTTTTCTGGTTCCCTACAAATTTTAGGATTGTTTGTTCCAGCACTTTGAAGAATGCCGGTGGGATTTTGATCGAGATGGCGTTGAAAGTATAGATTGCTCTGGGCAGCACAGACATTTTCACAGCGTTTATTTATACTTCCGATCCATGAGTATGGAATGTTTTTCCATCTTTTTGTGTCTTCCTCGATTTCTTTCATAACTGCTCTGTAGTTCTAGAGTATATATCCTTCACGTCTTTGGTCAGGTTTATTCCAAGGTATAGTATGGTTTTTGGTGCTATTGTAAATGGAATCGATTCACTAATTTCTCTTTCTGCAGTCACTTTGTTAGTGTATAGAAAAGCAACTGATTTCTGTGCATTTATTTTGTATCCTGCCACACTGCCAAATTGCTGTATGAGTTTTGGTAGTTTGGGGGTGGAGTCCTTGGGTTTTCCACATAGAGTGTCGTGTTATCTGCGAAGAGAGAGAGTTTGACTTCTTCTTTGCCAATTTGCCAATAATGCCTTTTATTTCTTTTTGTTGTCGGATTGCCGTTGCTAGGACATCTAGTACTATGTTGAACAGCAGTGGGGAGAGTGGGCATCCCTGTCATGTTCCTGATTTCAGTGGGATAGGCTCTCAGCTTTTCCCCATTGAGAATGACATTCGCTGTGGGTTTTTCATAGATGGATTTTATGAAGTTGAGGAATGTTCCCTCCATCCGTATACTCTGCAGAGTTTTAATCGGGAAAGGATGCTGTATTTTGTCAAATGCTTTTTCTGCATCAGTTGAGAGGACCATGTGGTTTTTCTCTCTTCTCTTATTGATTTGGTCTAGCACATTGATTTGCGAATGTTGACCCACCCTTGGATCCCAGCGATAAGTCCCACCTGGGCATGGTAGATAATTCATTTAATGTACTGCTGGATCCTGTTAGCTAGGATCTTGTCGAGGATCTGGGCATCCATATTCATCAGGGATATTGGTCTGAAATTCTCCTTTTTGATGGGTCTTTGCCTGGCTTGGGGATCAAGGTAATGCTAGCCTTATAGAATGAGTCTGGAAGTTTTCCTTCTGTTTCTCCTTTTTGGAACAGTTTCAGTAGAATAGGTGTGATTTCTTCTTCAAGTGTTTGGTAGAATTCTCCAGGGAATCCATCTGGCCCTGACTCTTGTTTTTTGGGGGAGGTTTTGATCACTGCTTCAGTCTTATTACTGGTTGTTTATTCAGATAGTCAATTTCTTCCTGTTCCAGTCTTAGAAGTTTTTAGGTTTACAGGAATGCATTCATTTCTTTCAGGTTGCTTGACTTATTGTCATATAGCTGTTGGTAATAATTTCTAACTGTTTCTATTTCCTTGGTGTTAGTCATAATCTCTCCCTGTTCATTGATAATTTTATTACTTTGGGTCCTTTCTCTTTTCTTTTGGTTAAGTCTGGTTTTCAGTAGTTTATTGATATTACTAATTCTTTCAGAGGACCGGCTCCTAGTTTCATTGATGTGTTCTCCTGCACCTCTGGTTTCTAATTCATTGATCTTTGCTTTGATCTTATTTATTTCCCTTCTTGTGCATGGGGTTGGCTTAATCTATCGTTGATTTTCCAGTTCTTTAAAGTGTAAAGGAATTGGTGCATTGGGGATTTTTCAGTTTTTTTTCATCGAGGCTTGGATGGCTATGTATTTCTCCCTTAGGACCACCTTTGCTGTATTCGATAGGTGTTGGACCGTTGTGTTTTTGTTCTTACTGGTTTCTATGAATTGTTTAGGTTTTTCTTTGATTTCCTGGTTGACCCAGACATTCTTAAGCGGGGTGGTCTTTAGATTCCAAGTGTTTGAATTTCTGTCAAACTTTTTCTTGTGGTTGAGTTTCAATTTCAAAGCATGGTGGTCTGAGAATACGCAGGGGATGATCTCAGTTTTTGGTATCAGTTGAGCCCTGATTTGTGACCCAGTATGTCTGGAGATTCTGGAGAAAGTTCCATGTGCTCGAGAAGCATGAATATTCTGTTGTTTTAGGGTGGAATGTTGCGTATATATCTGAGGTCCAGCTGGGCCAATGTGTGATTCAAAGCTCTTGTTTCTTTGTTGATTTTCTGCTTAGATGATCTATTGCTGAGAGTGGAGTGTTAAGATCCCTTATAATTAATGTGTTCTTACTAATGTGTCTGTTATTTTGATTAACAGTTGGCTTATATAGTTGGCTCCCATGTTGGGGCATAAATATTTACAGTTGTTAGAACTTCTTGGTGTATAGACTGTTTATGAATGATGTAGTGTCCTTCTGTATCTCTAACTACAGTGTTTAGCTTAAAATCTTATTTGTCTGATATGAGAATTACTACCTCACCCTTCTTTTGAGGCCCATTGCATGAAAGATGTTTCTCCGTCCCTTCATTTTCAATGTCACTCTTGGGGTCTTACTATTTTTACAGAACCCCCTTAATATTTTTGCAGGGCTGGCTTGGTGGTCACATATTCTTTCAGTTTCGTTATCAGCTCGTTATCTCTCCATCTATTTTGAGTGACAGCCTTGCCAGATAATTCTTGGGTGCATGTTCTTCTCATTTAGTGTCCTGAGTATGTCTTGCCAGGCCTTTCTGGTTTGCCAGGTATCTGTGGACAGGTCTGATATTATTCTGGTGTTCCTTCCTCTGTGTGTAAGGAATGTCTTCCTTCTAACTGCTCTTAAGGTGATTGCCTTGGTTCTAAGATTCAGGAGTTTCACTATTACATGCCAGGGCATTGATCTGTTGTCCTTGATCTTGGGGGTGTCCTCTCTGCCTCTAGGACACAAATGCTTGTTCCATTCCCCAGATTAGGGAAATTCTCATCTAGGAATTGCTCAACTATATCTTCCAGTCCTCTCTCTCTCTCTCTCCACCCCTCAGTTATCCAAATAATTCTGACATTGTAACATTTGATGGTGTCATTTATTTCCCTAATTCTGTTTTCATGGATTTTAAGCTGTTTGTTCTAGGCCTCCTCCTGATCCTGCTTTTCTTTTCTTTTTTTTTTTTTTAAGATTGTATTTATTTATTTAATAAAGAGAGAGATTACAAGTAGGCAGAGGGGCAGGCAGAGAAAGAGGAGGAAGCAGGCTCCCTCCTGAGCAGGAAGCCCGACGTGGGGCTCAGTTCCAGGATCCTGAGTTCATGACCTGAGCCAAAGGCAGAGGCTTTAACCCACTGAGCCACCCAGGCGCCCCTGATCCTTCTTTTCTATCAGTTTGTTTTCTAGGTCACTAATCGATCTCCTGCCTCATTTACCCTAGCTGTTAGAGTATCTGAATTAGACTGGATCTCATTGATAGCATTTTTAAGTACTGCCAGATCAGCTCTCACTTCAACCATTAGAGAATTTATGTTGCCATTAATAGTTTTCTCCATTCTATCTATTGTCTGTATAACTGTTACCCTGTGGTCTATTTCTGCCATCTTGCTTCTATCCATATCCACTAGTTCTGCGGCAGAGGGCACAGTCTCTGAGTTTTTCCTATGTTGGGGGTTCCTCCTATTTGTCATTCTGGTGAGGAGTGTTTGAGGGAATGTACAGAGTCCAAACTATTGACCACAATCCAAGAAGACACACCTGTTTCTTAGGGACCTTAGGGTTGTTGGCCTCTTGTTCTTCCAGCTTGTCTTCTGGGGGAGGGGTCTGTTGTGCTGTTACTCAGGCAATGCCTTTTGGGCAGAGTTGCCCTGCTCCCTGTGTTGAGGGGGATGTGCTCAGTGATAACCGGCTTTTGGGGGCTTTTGTTAATCTGGTGGCTTTCTCTGGTGGCTTTTCACACCCCCTCTACCCCCACCCCCCAACCCCCAAGAATAAGAGCAGAAGTGACCTTATCCAAACTTCTTTCAGAACAGAGATCTCAGTCTGTCCCTCACTGAGCTCTCCAGGCCAAACTGTCTCCACTTCTGTGTGTGTTGCAAAAAACCACAGCCATCTGGTTGTGCATCCCACAGCAGCACTCCTAGTCCTTAGTCACTTCCAGGTCCATGCATGTCTCTGCCCTATGTCCTTCTAAAACCACAGGCTGCCCCTGGTCACACATATGCCCCTGCAGCTTCAGCTTTCTATCCGGGGCCCTGCCCTACCCTCCTTTCCCCATGGCTACTAGTCTCTGAGTCTGTGCCCAGGCCCCAACCCGGGACATTTTTTTGCTCTTGTGTTATTTCTCCTTCCCAGCACCAGTGCTTTCTGTTTATCTTCCGATATCTGTCCACAGAATCACGGCTTCCCACTTCATACCTGGAACCTGGCTGCTGGCGATAGTCTGTTGGTGTAGATCCAGATATGTCTTCTTACATCTCAGGCTGATTTCATGGGTGTTCAGAGTGGTCTAAGATAACCAGCTCAGTTCTGGGGAGTAGTTGAAATAGGGTCCCCTATAGTTCGTCCACAGTCTTGCCTCCTTCTGCCTATACCTGTTATTTCATCAGGCTTGAAAGCAAGCATTAGCTCTTTTAAAAGGTACTTTGCTAGGAAACTATATTTCACATATGGTGTTAGGTATAATGTGTGTAGTGTAATGAATATATAATGTAAAATTGTAAAATAATATAACATATATGGCACATATGAGTCCTATGCCTACTGTGCTGATAGAATCATCTTTCACAGCCTATTCTCATGTTTAGTCTTCTGTTAAACCCTACAGAATAACTCACAAGTGTTTAATCTCACTTATTAATTGAAGTTATAAAATAATGATATCTTTGTTTTTATATAACTGGTAAAATCAAAGTGTGTAAAGAATAAGTAATCGGCATCTTTGTGCACTGTTGGTAGTAAGAGTTTGTACTAAAGTTTAAATTTTAAGTTAACAATTATTAGTAAATCTTTCACAACAGCATACAACAAATATATGGGTATTAATAATTTATGTTCAGGTCTTAATGTGTAAAAATGACTAGATGACAATATGGATAGTTCAGTGCCACTAAAAGTTTTAAAGTTACAGTTCTATAGAAACAAGAGTCACAGCACATCATACAGGGCCACAAGAGAAAACATTAATCTTAGTAAGGATCAGAAAGCAAGGGGAAGGGATAGGGCCACAGTTTTTATTGGGAGTTTCTTGGGAAGGTGAGGCAGGGTAGGATAAACATCTTAGGATTGAATAGTTTGAATAATTCCACGAGGCTTTGGAGCATAGGAGCTTTCTGAAGTTGTTTTGGGCCTGGCCATATGTTGATTTTGGGAAGGAGAAATAATGTCTTAGTGTGTGAAGGTTAGATAAGGAGGTTAGATGAGGTTAGAAGTTGGGATTTGTTAATGCTTGGTTTGTATCTGAAAGGTGGAGTCAACTACAAATTCACTGCCTTTAAGAATTAGCTAACCCTTATAGGAGCAAGTTTCCTAGGCTAGCAAGATCTCCCAAAAGATGTCAACATATAAAATATAGAAAATTAAAATGTGATTAATACAATTAATTACATAATTGTTTATGATACTGAAACAAGAAATAGTTCTAGTGATATATAATAAGAAAAGCATAAGTTACCTCTGGAATACCTTAATAATATAATGATAAAGTATAAGACAGACATATATTTTTTTTTTTTTTTTTTTTGGTAAGATTTCATTTATTTATTTGCAACAGAGAGAGAGAGGCACAGAGGGAGAGGGAGATGCAGGCTTCCTACTGAGCAGGGTGCCCGACATGGGGCTTGATCCCAGGATCCTGGGATCCAGAACGGAGCTGAAGGCAGCCACTTAACAGACTTTGCCACCCAGGTGCTCCAGATAGACATATGCCTTGATGGTTCCAGAGATTTTATCCTTGAACGAACCTCTGTTTTTTTGTTTGTTTTTTTCTGATTAACATATTACTTATTATTTGCCCCAGGGGTACAGGTCTGTGAATTATCAGGGTTACACCTTTCACAGCATTCACCATAGCACATACCCTCCCCAGTGTCCATCACCCAGCCACTCTATCCCTCCCCCTTAAGAGATTAAGAGTCTCTTAGGATTTGTCTCCCTCCCAGTCCCATCTTGTTTCATTTTTTTCTCTCCTTACCCCCATGACTCCCTGCCCTGCCTCTCAAATTCCTCATATCAGAGAGATCATACGATAATTATCTTTCTCTGATGGACTTATTTAACTTAGCATAATACCTGCTAGTTCCATCCACGTCACAAATGGCAAGATTTCTTTTCTTTTGATGGCTGTGTAGTATTCCAGTGTCTGTATATACCACATCTTCTTTATCCATTCATCTGTTGATGGACATCTAGGTTCTTTCCATAGTTTGGCTATTGTGGACATTGCTGCTATAAATATTCGGGTGCGTGTGCCCCTCAGGATCACTACCTTTGTATCTTTAGGGTAAATACCCAGTAGTGTGATTGCTGGGTCATAGGAGAGCTCTATTTTCAACTTTTTGAGGAACCTCCATACTGTTTTCCAGAGCGGCTGCACCAGCTTGCATTCCCACCAAACAGCGTAGGAGGGTTCCCCTTTCTCCGCATCCTCGCCAACATCTGTTGTTTCCTGACTTGTTGGTTTTAGCCATCCTGACTGGTGCTATCTGATAGCATTTTGCTGTCTCACTGTGGTTTTTTGAACAAACCTCTGATTTGAGCTCCAGACTATGTTTCTCTTGATCTGTCTGATCATTGAGAGGTTTATTTTCACTACCTCCATTCTGTCCCAGTTGATCCTGTATTTATCATGGTATGGTTGTACAGTATATATCATTTGCTGCACAAGTTACTTTGGGAATAGATCAGAATCATAAAATATGTTATGTGTATTTGTATATAGATATAGAATAAAATCTGCAAAACCCTCAAACTTTAAATAAAAGGGAGAACTACAGTAGAGCTTTAAGAATAGAACGAAAGTGGACTCAAACACAGATAAAAGAGACCTCATGGTGTCCAGCAAAAAGACATGCTGAAAATGGTATTTAATATGTGTATTTATGACACATAATAGGTTTACAGTCTTCCAGGATCCCTGATTACATTGCGAGAAGAAGGTTATTTCCATTGGTTCTATTTCAAACTGGAATTCTCCTGACTTCCCATTTGCATCTTCAGTTGAGCTATAGAAAGAGACTGCTTTGTATTTATTGAATTCTTTAGTATAAGCTATGTATTTTCTGCCACTTAGGCTTAACTAGCCTTGCAAACACATAACTATGTTATTATTTTGTTCATAGCATGAAAATATTTGAGAAAGGTAGTTACCACTGAACTTTCTCTTTCATTAACTCCTGTCTGGCCACATCTTATCTACAGGTAAAAATACATCAATGGCTCAGTCAGTTAGGGTTAGGGTTAGGCTCAGGTCATGATCTCAGGTACTAGGATCGAGCCCCGAATTGGGCTCCCTGCTCAGCGGGGAGTCTTCTTTTCCCTTTCCTATGCCTGCTGCTTGTGTTCCCTCTCTCGCTGTCTCTCTCTTTGTCAAATAAATCTTAAAATATTTTGTTAAGGATAACTGGAAACAGTTAATTGACTTTAATCTTTGTGACCTCTTTTGTAATACCTCCCAAGATAATTTGCAAATGATGGAGATTTAGATCTTGCCTAAAATATATATTTATATATGTATATACATACATGTATTATAACTCATTTCCTTCTGTGAACCTTGTTTTAATAGCCAGAACCTACAGAGGAAGATATTGAGAAGAATCCAGAGCTGAAGAAACTGCAGATCTATGGGGCTGGTCCCAAGATGATGGGCTTGGGGCTCATGGCCAGGGATAAGACTTTACGGAAGAAAGGTGAAGCTTAATAGTGCCAAGAGGCAATGTGTGGGTTAAAGTACAAAGGTGGGAGAGTTGGTTTGTTGACTTTTTTGGGAGAATAGATGTGTTTGTTTTCAGATTTGTTTCTAACTGCCCTAGATAAAGAAGGGGTCCTCTGCCCCCACACTGTTCTGATGAAGGAGGAACCAAGAGAGGATGGGAAAGTGATGTCACCATTGCCCAGAGAGGACTTGAATCACAGTGTAGAGCCCTGTACCAAGATGACCATGCAACTGAGGAGGAGTCACAGTAATGCCCAGTTTGTAAGGACTTAACCTATGATTTTTTAACACTTTTTCCCCCCCAAGTGAAACAGTATTTGTTTGTTTGTTTGTTTGTTTATTATGTTCAGTTAGCCATTGTATAGTACATAATTAGTCCTTAATGTAGTGTTTAGTGATTCATTGTTTAAGTATTACACCCAGTGCTCACCTCAACATGTGCCCTCCTTAATACCCATCACCCTGTTACCCTCCTCCCACCCTTCTCCCCTCTGAAACCCCCAGACTGTTTCTTGGGGTCTGTAGTCTCTCATGATTCATCTTCCTCTCTGATTTCTTCCCCTTTGGATTTACCTCCCTTTCCCTGTGGTACTTCATGCTATTGCTTATGTTCCACATATGAGTGAAACAATGTAATTATCTTTCTCTGACTTATTTCACTTAACATAATCCGCTCCGGTTCCATCCATATTGATGCAGATGGTATCCCTTCTGATGGCTGAGTAATATCCATTGTATATAGGAATCACTTCTTCTTCATCCATTTGTCTGTTGAAGGGCATCTTCGCTCCTTCCATGGTTTGACGATTGTGGATCTTCCTGCTATGAACATTGGGGTGCATATGGCCCTTCTTTTCACTACATCTTTATCGGGGTAAATATTGAGGCGTATGGTTTGTGGGTCATAGGGTGGTTCTATTTTTAATTTTTTGAAGAATCTGCACATTGTTTTCCAAAGTGGCTGCACCAGCTTGCATTCCCACCAACAATGTAAATGGGTTCCCCTTTCTCCACATCCTTGCCAACACGTGTTTCCTTTCTTGTTCATTTTTGCCATTCTGACTGGTGGATGGTGGTATCTCATTGTGGTTTTGATTTGTCTTTCCCTGATGGCTAGTGAGTTTGAGCATTTTTTCATGTGTTTGTAATAGCCATTTATGTTTTTCTTGGGAAAGTGTGTGTTCATGTCTTCTGCCCATTTTTTGACTGGGTTATTAGTGTTTTGGGTGTTGAGTTTGAGAAATTCTTTTTCTTTCTTTCTTTTTTTTTTTTTAAAGATTTTATTTATTTACTTGAGAGAGAGTGAGAGAGAGAGCATGAGATAGGGGAGGGTCAGAGGGAGAAGCTGGCTCCCTGATGAGCAGGGAGCCCGATGTGGGATTTGATCCCAGGACTCCAGGATCATGACCTGAGCTGAAGGCATTTGCTTACCATCTGAGCCACCCAGGCACCCCCCGCCCATTTTTTTCTTTGAAAGATTTTATTTGAGAAGTTTTTTAGAGACCTTGGATATCAGCCCTTTGTCTGTAATGTCAATTGCAACTATCTTCTCCTCTTCCATGGTTTGCCTCTTTGTTTTGTTGACTGCTTCCTTTGCTGCGCAGAAGGTTTTTATCTTGATGAAGTCCCAAAGTTCACTTTTGCTTTTGTTTCACTTGCCTTTGGAGACATGTTGAAGAAGTTGGTGTGGTCAGTTTCAAAGAGGTACTGCCTATGTTCTCCTCTAGGATTTTGATGGATTCCTATCTCACATTGAAGTCTTTCATCCATTTAGTTTATACTTGTGCATGTTGTAAGAGAATGGTCGAATTTCACTCTTCTGTAAAAAGCTGTCCAGTTTTT
>LNAC01001469.1:0-14129 GCA_002007465.1 Ailurus styani
AGCGCTCGTGCCCGGGTGCGCACCGCCCTCCCTTCCATGGCGCCCCAGCCTGAGGGGCTCCACTCCCGGGGAAGGAGCTGCTCCGAGCCGGAGCGTCAGATGCCCCGGGCCTCCGGGGGCCACGGGTGCTGAGCTGCCTTCCCTGTCCCAGCTGACATCTATGACAAGGTATCGGGCGAGCTGCAGAAGAAGGGCTATAGTTGTGAGTGCCTGGGAGGCGGGCGCATCTCCCACCAGAGCCAGGACAAGAAGATCCACGTGTACGGCTACTCCATGGTGAGCCCCGGCAGCCGGGTCCGGGTCCAGGACCAGCTCTCACGAGCGCTCACCCCCCTGCCCCCAGGAGGCCTGCGGTGCCGGCGGGTCTCCGGGCTGTCTGGTCTCGGCTGCTGACCCGTCTCTCCAGTGGCTTGCCCATTTCCCCCGTGGAGTGGGGGGGAGGCCCCTGCCTGCCCCTCGGCCACAGGGGCCGCCCTGCACGAGGCCTGGCTGGCCCACCCCTGTCCTCCAGCTCTTGGAGGCACTCAGTTTTGGGGTGAAGCATGGGGCCCCTCCCTCTTCTCCAGGCCGCAGCGCTGACCCCGCCTCCGCACCTGGGATACCCCTCGCCCCCTGCAGGAGGCTCCCTGGGCAGTGAGGGAGGGATGGCTGTGTTTGCTGCACCCAGGGACCGCTCCCCAAGCCGGCTGCTCGCTGTTGCTGCCGATGGACGCCCAGAGCCAGGGCGGGGCTGTAACCCCGGCTTCTCTCTCCAGGGTTTTGGTCGTGCCCAGCACTCCATCTCCACCGAGAAGATCAAAGCCGTGTACCCTGATTATGAGGTCACCTGGGCCGATGACGGCTACTGAGGCCTGCCCAAGGGGCCAGCTGTACCCCCTGGCCAGGTGTTGGAGACCAACACCAGCCCAGCCCAGGCGCCCCGGTTTACCTCGCCCGCAGAAATTAAAAATGTTATCACCCCTGCTGTTCTCCTGATGCTGTGTGTCTTGATTTTCCTGTGTCGGGGCAGGTGGCAGAGAGCCAGAGGTGGCCCTGAGACAGCAGGGCCCCTGCTGGCAGCCCCTCGCCCGGCTCCACATCTGGGGGCCCCAGGGAGTGGCAGTGCACACTCAGCCCTTTGTGGTCTGATAAGGGGGCCCCTGTGCTGCTGCCCACATTTATGGCCTGACTGTCTCCACATGGCTCCTATGTCCAAGGACATCTGGGAGGAAACTCTGAGCCCTTGCGCAAGGAAGTAGCATCAGGCCCCTTGGGGCCAGTGGACATCAGTGTCCCCGCGTGATCTGCCATTGGAGGTCACACGTGACATGACCCAGGACCCCTTCCAAGACCAGGTCCCACGGCGCCTGCTTGGTTCTGTTCCCAAGTAAATGGCTGAAGCTTCAGACTTGGAGCTGGGAGTCCCCCTCCCGGGACCACCGCCCCTCCTCCCCATGCAGGGCTTGGGGGGACGAGCTGTGGAAAGTGGATGTGGTACGGGGGAGGGGAGAGCCAGGCACCGCCCAGCGTGCCTATCCCCGCGACTCCCCGGGAGCACAGGTGCCGTCTCGTGGTGCGCACCCTCTGTAAGCCCACGGGGGCCTCAGGGTCGCCGCTCCAGGCAGGTGCTGTTGTGACCACACGTCACCGATGACAAGCTCCGGAGGTCCCACCGTGGTCAATGGCAGCCAGACGCCGGGGCTGTGCCTGCCAGCAGCCAGCCACACTGCCAGGAACAGTGTCGTTGGATAAGTGACTGTCATTTACATGTGACTAAGCCACCTGGAAGCCGCGGACTGAGTTACGGAGGAGGAAGCCCGTGGTTGCTTGGGGCTGGGGGCACGGTTGGCACATGCTGGGCTCCTGCTCCGAGCTCAGGGCCTGACGGGGTCAGCGACGTGGCTGCAGCCCGTGCCCGTGTCGCCGCTGGGCATCCCCCCCCGCCCCGCCCCGGGGCCTCCACCAGGCAGGGCTGGGCCGCAGTGGGCACCATGACTGCGGCCCGACCTTTGGTCTGAAGGACCCGGGCAGGTGGGAGCCGGCCTGGGCCAAGGCCCCTCTCCTGGACACTTTTACAGCCGGATGTTCACCCTCACCACCGGGCAGGGCCCCTGGCGGGCAGCAGGTACAGAAGGGGCCAAGGCCCCACTCCAGTCAGAGCAGAGTCAGCAGGGCCACAGGCAGATAACCGGGCCAAAGAGCCACAGGTCGCCCAGCGCGCACGCCGTCTGTTCCCCTGGCCCGGCCATGCCTCTGCCCAGCCGCCTCCCGCCCGTCCTGGTCCTGCTCCTGGGTGAGTTGTCGGATCTGGCTGCTGAAGCAGGGCCGGCCACGGGCACGGGTGCTGGGCCTACAGGGGAGGGGGTGCAAGGCCCTGGGGGAACTTGGCAGGGAGAGTGCAGGACAAGCCGTCGGGAAAGGGGCAAGAATTCTGCTTCCTCTGGCCCCGGTGTCCACAAGGGCCCATGCTCCCATACCCGCACCATCCTGCCACACAGCCGCCCTCCCCCAGGCCAGATGGACTCCGCCTGGCCCTGGCTGGGAGCCCCAGGAGGCGGGATCAGCCCTCTCCCTGCCTGACCTCTTGGCCCCGGGCCCCAGAGCAGGCGAACAGCATCGTGGGTCGGGGGGCTGGGGGGTCGCCCTGCCTCCAGCCACCTGGCTGTCTCTCTGCTAGGAGCTGGGGCCCTCAGCTGGGCCTGGGTCCCCAACAAGTGCTGGGCCCCCCGCGAGGCCACGTGCAACTTCGTGTGTGACTGCCCAGGCTGCTCCGACGAGACCCAGTGTGGTGAGCCGGGGCTGGGAGGGGCGGCGGGCGGCGGGCGGCGGGCGGGCCCACCCTCTGCAGGAAGCCGCTGACCTCCGCTCCCCAGGTTACCACGGAGCCTCGCCCACCCTGGGCGCCCCCTTCGCCTGCGACTTCGAGCAGGACGCGTGCAGCTGGCAGGACATTAGCACGTCGGGCTACAGCTGGCTCCGAGACCGCGCAGGGGCCTCCCTGGAGGCCCTGGGGCCGCGCTCAGACCACACGCTCGGCACGGACCTCGGTGAGGCCTGGGCGGGTCACCGTGGTGCCCCCTCCCCTCCCTTCCAGCCCCATGTCCTGACCTGTCTGCCGGGCCAGGCTGGTACATGGCTGTCGGCACCCACCGTGGGAAAGAGGCCTCCACCGCGGTCCTGCGCTCCCCCGTCCTGCATAACGCAGCCCCCACCTGTGAGCTGAGGCTCTGGTTCCACGCGGCCTCTGGAGGTGGGTGCCTGGGACCCCCCCTGCCAGGCATGGTGGCGTCCTGAGGGGAGAGACCAGGGAACAGAAGGAGGGCTGCTGCAGAGCCCGGGAGGGCACCCCGGGGGAGGGGGAGGGGGAGGGGGCCTGAGCCGCCCCGGGACCCCCCCACCCCCCATTCCAGATGTGGCTGAGCTGCGGCTAGAGCTGACTCACCGGGCTGAGACCTTGACCCTGTGGCAGAGCTCCGGGCCCTGGGGCGCAGACTGGCAGGAGCTGGTGGTGGCCACTGGCCGCATCCGGGGCGACTTCCAGGTGAGCGGGGACGGTCTGGGTGCTGGGGGCGGCACGGAGGGTCTGAGCCCAGACTTAAGTCCACTCTTTTCAGGTGACCTTCTCTGCCACTCGAAATGCGACCCACAGGGGTGCTGTGGCCTTGGACGATGTGGTCTTCAGGCGCTGTGGGCTGCCCAGTAAGGCCCCCCTGCCATGGGCTCACACCTGGGGAGGGCGGGGGGTTAGCAGGAGCCCCTCACCTGCTCCCGCCCGACTCAGATGGTCTTGAGCCTCGGGTCACGGTGATGGGCGGCCCCTCCCCCATCGCAGCCCCCCAGGCGCACTGCTCCCTGGGGCATCACCGTTGCCAGAACATGGCGTGCGTGGAGCCCCACCAGTTATGCGACGGAGAGGACGACTGTGGGGACGGCTCAGACGAGGACACGCCCGCCTGCCGTGAGCCGGAGGGGCTGCTGCGGACCGTCCAGAGAACGGGGTGGGGGGTGCGGGGGCCGGTGGAGGAGAGGCCCTCCCCGCTGGCAGCCTGAGCACCGCCCCCCCCACCCCCCAGGCCACCACACAGCCACCGACTTTGAGACAGGCCTGGGCCTGTGGAACCACTCGGAGGGCTGGGCCCGGAACCGCAGCGTGGGCGCTGGGCGCCCAGCCTGGCCGCACCGCGACCACAGCCGGAACAGCGCGCAGGGTGAGGCCCGCGGGGAGAGAGAGCGGCCCGCGGCTCCACCCCCCAGAGCCCTGCCAGCCCTGCCCACACCTGTCTGTCCCCAGGCTCCTTCCTGGTCTCCGTGGCCGAGCCCAGCGCCCCCGCCGTCCTCTCCAGCCCCGAGTTCCAAGCCTCGGGGGCCCACAACTGCTCGGTGAGGCGGGGGACGCAGGGCGGCCGGTCCCGGGGGCCCAGGCTCGCGGGTCTCCCTGACCTTCCTCGGCTTCTTCTCAGCTCATCTTCTATCACTACCTGCACGGGTCCGAGGACGGCTCCCTGCAGCTGTTCCTGCAGACGCAGAGCCCAGGCTCCCCCCAGGGCCCCGTCCTGCTGCGCCGGCGGCACGGGGAGCTGGGGGCCGCCTGGGTCCGAGACCGGGTGGACATCCAGAGCCAGCACCCCTTCCGGGTGAGGCCGGAGAGAGCTGGGGCCCGGCTGGTGGGGGGAGAAGGGGGAGCTGCGGAGGGTCCCCGCAGCAGGGGCCGGGGCTGGCCCGGGGCCCTCCAGGCTGCCGCAGCAGGAGGCTGGCTTGCTTGTCGTGAGCTCCAGGAAGAGGCCCTAGGGAGGGGCAGTCAGAGCCCCTCTTGCAGGGCTGTGGGGGGCGGAGCCCAGAGAGGGAGTCCAGTGGCACGGAAAGTCCAAGGCAGGAGAGGGCTGGAGTGGGCAGACCTGGGGAGGGTCGAGGGGGCTGGGGCGCGCCCTGAGCCCCCTGTGCCCTCAGATCCTGCTCACTGCGCACACGGGCCCAGGCGGCGTCGTGGGCCTGGATGACCTCATCCTGTCGGACCTCTGCCAGCCGGTGCCAGGTGGGCCTGTGAGCCCCGCCCTCCCCCGCGGGAGCCCCGCCCCTGCCGCCTGACCCCTGTTCTGCGCCCGCAGGCGTGTCGAGCCCGCCCCCTGGTCTCTGGGCGCCGGCCCCCGGGCCCCAGCTGTCCAGCCTGCCGCCCCGGGACTTCTGCGAGCCGGGCCATCTTTCCTGCGGCGACGTGTGTGTCGCCCCCGAGCAGCTCTGTGACTTCCAGCAACAGTGCGAGGGGGGCGAGGACGAGCAGGCGTGCGGTGAGGGGCGGCGGGGCCGGCAGGCGGTGGGGCCCCCTCCCTCCCTCCGCACCGCCGCTCAGCCTCCGCGGGGCTGCTCCCGCAGGCACGTCGGACTTCGAGCCGCCGGCGGCCGGGGGCTGGGAGGACGCCAGCGTGGGGCGGCTGCAGTGGGGGCGCCTCCAGGCCCGAGAGAGCGGAGGCCCCGGCACCGACGCCAGCGGCGCTGCTGCAGGTGAGGCCCCAGGCCCCTGCCCGTGAGCCGCGCCCCCCGAGGGCTCCTTGCTCGGCCTCTTCCCGCGAGGGACCATGTCTGCGGCGGGGGTCCCGGGCGGGAACTGGCTCTCAGCGGCCTTGCTCTCCCTCAGGGCACTTCCTGTCCTTGCAGCGGGCCTGGGGACAGCTGGCGGCAGAGGCCCGGGTCCTCACACCTCCCCTGGGCCCCTCGGGCCCCCGCTGTGAGCTCCGCATGGCTTACTATTTCCACGGTCACCCCCAAGGTACCGCCCTGGGGTTGGCAAGAGCTCCCCAGAGCACCCTGCGGGAGGGGGGCGGGGGGCCGGGGGGACCCACCGTGACCCCCTCGCCCAGGCTTCCTGGCCCTGGTCGTGATGGAGGGCAGCAGCCGCGAGCTGGTGTGGCAGGCCCCGAGCAGCCGCGGGGGCTGGATGGTGGACACGGTCCTGCTTGGGGCGCGCCGCCGGCCTTTCCGGGTGAGGAGGGCGGCCTGGCGGGCGGGGGGCTCCCGAGCCGGGCCTCACTTAACAGCCCCCTCCCTCGCGCTCCATACGAAGCTGGAGTTTGTCGGCCTGGTGGACTTGGACGGCCCTGGCCAGCAGGGCGCTGGCGTGGACGACGTGACTTTGAAGGACTGCAGCCCCGTGACAGCCACTGAGAAGGACTCAGGTCTCAGTCCCTCCCCGGGGCCTCCCACCCAGACCCCCCGGACAGACCCCTGGGAGCCCTGCCCCCTTGGGACACAAGACGGGCCTGGCGGTGCGGGGGGCGTGCTGACCCCGCCACCGCCCCCCAGAGCTCTCCTGTAACTTCGAACGGGACACTTGCGGCTGGCACTCCGGCCACCTCACAGATGCCCACTGGCGCCGAATCCAGAGCCGTGGCCCTGGGTACGACCACACCACGGGCCAAGGTAGAGTGGGAGCACCCAAGCCTGGGGAGCGTCTCTCAGACCCGGGGTGGGGGGTGGAGGGGAGCGCGCCCACCCCGGCCGAGCCCGTCCCGGAAGCTGGCATCTCCGCAGCTCAGCCCAGTGTCCCCACGGCAGGCCACTTCCTGCTCCTGGACCCCACGGACCCCCCGGCCCGGGGCCCCGGAGCCCACCTGCTCACCCAGCCCCAGGCCCCAGCGGCCCCTCAGGAGTGTCTCTCCTTCTGGTACCACCTCCACGGGCCCCAGATTGGTGAGCGATCCCGGGTCTGGGCGGGGGCCCCCCATCTGCCTCTCCAGGGCCCCTGAGGAGGGGTGGGAACCCGCCAGGAGCCGAGCTCCCCCTCCTCCACTCGCCTGCGTCTAGGGACACTGCGCCTGGCCGTGAGGCGGGCAGGAGAGCCGGAGACCCTGCTGTGGTCACGGAGCGGCACTCACGGCAACCGCTGGCACGAGGCCTGGGCCACCCTGCGCCACCAGCCGGGCTCCGACGCCAAGTACCAAGTGAGGCCCCACGCCTGCGGGGGGCGGGAGGGGGACGAGGTGCCCAGCCGCTGACACCCCCCGCCCCCAGCTGGTGTTCCAGGGCCTCCGAGACGGCTACCACGGGACCATGGCGCTGGACGATGTGGCCGTGCGGCCCGGGCCCTGCTGGGCCCCCAGGCGGTGCTCCTTTGAGGACTCGGCCTGCGGCTTCTCCAGCAGCGGCCAAGGCCTCTGGACACGCCAGGCCAATGCCACGGGCCACGCCGCCTGGGGCCCCCGCACTGACCACACCACAGAGACAGCTCAGGGTACGCAGCAGGGGTGATGGGGGAGCCCGGGGGCAGTCGGACGCGGGCTGACATGGGCACCTCTCAGGGCACTACATGGTGGTGGACACGAGCCCACAGGCCCTGCCCCGGGGCCACGTGGCCTCCCTGACCTCAGAGGAGCACCGGCCTCTGGCCCAGCCCGCCTGCCTGACCTTCTGGTACCACTTGAGCCTCAGAAACCCAGGTGAGGGGCGGCAGGGGCAGCCCGGGAGCCCCCCAGGGGCCGGCCATTCCTCGCCCGCGGCTGCTGACCAAGGCCGGCCGTGTGCTGTGGCAGGTACCCTGCGGGTCCACGTGGAGGAGGCCGGGAGGCAGCAGGTGCTCAGCCTCAGTGCCCACGGGGGCTTTGCCTGGCGCCTGGGAAGTGTGGACGTGCAGGCTGAGAGGGCCTGGAGGGTGAGTGGGGGGGGCAGGGGCCTTCTGCCTTCCGGGGTTGGTCCAGAAGGCGTGCAAGGCGACCCCGCCCTGCGCCCGCACAGGTGGTGTTTGAGGCGGTGGCCGCCGGCGTGGAGCGCTCCTACATCGCCCTAGACGACCTGCTGCTCCAGGACGGGCCCTGCCCCCCACCAGGTGGGCGCCCCCAGCTGGCCCTGGCACCTGCCGTGTGCCAACCCCAGCCCCTGGCCCCAGCAGCGGGGAAGCCCCGGAACAGAGAGGGGGCGTGGGGACAGACCTGCTCACCTGCCCGGGGCTCTCGCAGCTTCCTGTGACTTCGAGGCCGGCCTGTGTGGCTGGAGCCATCTGCCCTGGCCCGGCCTGGGAGGATTCAGCTGGGACTGGAGCAGTGGAGCCACACCTTCCCGCTACGCCCAGCCCCCCGTGGACCACACTCTGGGCACAGAAGCAGGTGGGTCTGAGCCGGAGGAGGGCCCCCGAGCCACCCCCCCAGGGGCACACGCCCCACCCCAACCGGCCCGGCCCGTCAGTCCAGAGCCCTGGCCTCTCCGTTTCCAGGCCACTTCGTCCTCTTTGAAACCGGCGTGCTGGGCCCAGGGGGCCGGGCAGCCTGGCTGCGCAGCCAGCCTCTGCCTGCCACCCAGGCCTCCTGCCTCCGCTTCTGGTACCACGTGGGCTTTCCGGAGCACTTCTGTGAGTGGGGCTGGGCCCCCAGCGCCTGGGTGGCGGGAGGAGCCAGGGCCACGGCCGCCCTGACCCGCCCCGCCCCCGCTCGCAGACAAGGGCGAGCTGAGGGTGCTCCTGACAAGCGAGCGTGGCCAGCTGGCCGTGTGGCGCGCCGGCGGGCACCTGCGGCACCAGTGGCTGCAAGGCCAGGTGGAGGTGGCCAGCGCCGGGGAGTTCCAGGTGAGGCCCGGCGCCCGGAGCCCGGAGCCCGGAGCCCAGCCGGCCGGCCTCCTCCAGCGCACGCAACCCCTTCTCCCTCCCGGTCAGATCGTGTTTGAAGCCACGCTAAGCGGCCAGCCGGCCCTGGGGCCCGTCGCCCTGGACGACGTGGAGTATCTGGCCGGGCAACCCTGTGGGCAGCCCGCACCCAGCCAGGGTGAGCCCCGCCCAGGCCCGCCACCCCGCTCGCGACCCGGGCCCCCCTCGGCAGCTCGCTGCCCACATGGTTGCCAGGGGCCCCGCTTCCGACCCCGGGGGCCACGAAAGTCACCAAGGCTGGGCCCCGCACCATCCCTCCCTCCCCCACTGTCCGCTCCCTTTTTTTTCAAGATTTATTTATTTATTGAGAGAGAACACGCAGGTGCAAGAGCAGGCAAGTGGGGGGAGGGGCAAAGGAAGAGACTCTTTCAAGCCGACTCTCCGCTGAGCAAGGAGCCAGATGCCGGCTTGATCCGAGGACCCTGAGACCATGACCTGAGCTGAAATCAAGACTCGACACTTAACCGAAGGAGCCACCAAGGCGCCCATCTCCTCCCCTCCTGGGCTGTGCCACCCGGGTCCTTGGTCCCTTAGGAGTCAACCGGGTCTGCGTCCCTCTCCTGCCCCTGCACTGCACTTCCGGCGGGGAGGATGCCCGATTGGGCCAGAAACCGCCGCCAGCCTGCTTGTGGGGCCCTTGCTGGGTGCTGTCTCTTCGTGACAGAGGGGTGGGTCTAGCTTGGGACCGTGATCCCCCAGGTGTGAACAGAGCAGCTGCCTGCCAGGTCCCCAGCCTCAGCCTGCAGGGGCCTCAAGGACGGGCCATCCCATGTGTCCCCAGCCGTCCCCAGCAGTTGGGGGAGGGCTGATGGGCACGGCTCAAGTCCTGGGGCTCACATGCCCATGGCCCACAGGGGACACGGCAGTGGCTGCATTGGTTCCAACCGTGGTCAGCAGCGCCCTCCTCACCCTCATCGTCCTGGTGCTGCTTGGACTTGGGGGACGGCGCTGGTTGCAGAAGAAGGGGGGCTGCCCCTCCCGGGGCGAGACGGCAGCCGTGGCCCCAGGCTTCGACAACATCGTCTTCAATGCGGTAGGAGCCGCGGGGTGGGGCCGGGCGGGCAGGGGGCACTGCGGAGAACCCCTCCTGGCCTGGCCTGCCCGGCCGGGGCATCACCCACCACTCAGAAGCTCCCTCCTTCCAACCAGGACGGCATCACCCTGCCGGCTTCGCTCACCGACCCCCAGTAGATGACCCCGAGACTGGCTCCCACAGAGCATCCCCTGCCCAGCAGCCCAGGCCAGGGAGTAACACCTGCCCCTCCCCCAGGATGCCCGGAGCCCCCGCACGGTCACCCTGCACACACTGCCACCCATGTGCCTGGGAACGGTCCCCACCCCAATAAGTGCCCTGACCCATGAGGGCAGCCCCCAGTTCCTGGCTGTCTGTGCCTCCTGCTGTGGCAGCGGGAAGGTGGGCTCTTGAGGCTCCCCGCTGACACCTGTGCTTGGGGTACCTCCCACGTGTCTCAGTGACTCGGTGAGCACCACAGACGGGACGCAGGGCCAGAGGCGCCAGAGACAGACACAGTGGGACCCTGATAAGCCCTTGCCCCAGGCCCGGCGGGCACCCCAATACTCAGGTGGCCCAGCCCACCCTGTGGGACTCTGACCCGGGCCCCGTTCAGCCCCTGCCCTGCTGGGTGACTCTGCATCTGACTTGGGACAGGGAGAGACCCCCACAGTGCAGGTGACAGACCAAGGAGCAAATGCTTAACCAGGCGTAAGATGGCAAACAGCAGCTCTGGGGGAGGCAGGCGATGCTCTGCTGTGTCCACGATTCTAAATAAAGGTCCCACGTCCACTGTCCCACAGTAAATGTCCTGTGTCATAAGGGCCCCCGTGTCCACCATCCCACAGTAAAGTCGAAGCAGTCCCCAGAATGACGTGCCTCGAAGCAGAGGTCCTTTGGTGCCCTGGTGATGCCGCTGAGCAGGTCACTGGCAGGCCCGGCTGAGGTTCCTGCGCCCTTGACCTCACGGGCTCTGAGAATGAAGGCAACCCCCAGTCTCTGAGCTGTCAGGGCCCCTGGTGTGCCTAATAAAACGGAGCCGAATCTTTCTAACCAGGGAGGGTCCCCCTGGGCATGGCCATCCTGGGGAAGGGGGGGGAAATGTGCACCCACGCAGGAAGGCTCCCCCGCCTTGCCATCCCGGCCCACTGGAGAGCCCAAGCCGAGGGAGCACATGGGTCTGGGGCCCAGAGGCCAACACCCACGAACTGTCCCAGCGGGAGGTGCCAAGGAAACAGGGCTGCAGAGTGACCGTCACGGTCCTCAGGCACCCCCCCCCCAGCCGCCGTCGCCCCCGGTGCGGCATGTTGCCAAAACCATTTCTTCCCACGCTGTGGGCCAGAGAGGCGCGCTGGGGGCGTGGCAGACCGCACCACACGGCAATGACTCTCCACCAGCAGGAAGGGCAACAACTGTTTATTGGCTTCTCGAAAAGCCGGACTGGAGACGGCATCTTCTCATGCGATCAGGCCACCCCACCCCGCAGCCCGCCAGCGTGAGGCGGTCCCACGCAGAGCTCCCCGGGGGCCCCCGCCCCGAGACTGGGCAGACACCGGGGATGGGAAGGAAAAAAGATCAGGAGAAGCAATACTTTGTAAGGTTGTTTGTTTGACAGCAGGTACGGGTAGAGAGGGTTCCTGGGCGGGGCTGACGCCCCGCGTTCCGCTCAGCCACGTGAAGAGACCCACGCTGGCGCTGGTGGTCAAGGGAAACCAGCCAGACGAGATCAGCCGGAACGCACTGATTTCGAGGCTTTGTGTTCATTTCGCCCTTGGCCCCTTCTCAATCGGCTTCCCGATATCCTTCCCCCGGAGCTTGAGGCCTGAAAGAGCCATTGGCCCACTCACCGCCACGGTGGCCACTCTGGGACCCAAGAGGCAGGGCAGCGCAGTGGCACCCTTACCCATCAGCCCCGAGGTGGCAGCAGCGCCCCCCTACCCTTCGAACGCCAGCTCCCTTCCTCCACAGGAAGCAGCCGCAGGGAGAGCGGGGGGGCCCAAGGTGGCGGTCCTCAGTCCTGGCTGGGCTCGGCCTGCCAGTCAGCGCACCTGCTAACCTTCTGTCCCCTCCCAGAACCGGGGCTCCAGCGCTCTGGGAGCCCCACGTGCTGGGTGCCACAATGACACCAGGGGAGGGCCGCTGAGCCTTCTGTCCACGGGCTCAAAGGGCGCTGGCTAGCCACAAAGCGGGGGGATAGAGGAAACGTGAAAGCCAGGGTCGGGGGGCGGACGACATTCAGACAATACGCTCAGCAGTTCTTGAGGGTCTGGAGAATTCCGCAGCCTCGGGGGCCTTCCCGTGCTTGGTGGCTGCCCTGCGCCTGGTCAGGCAGCAGCAGCAGGAACCTGATACGGGCCAAAGGACACTCACCGATAGCTCTCTCGATCTTGCCCAGAACGTGGTTATTAGGAATGGCCCGTCCACTCTCGTAGTCTGCAATGACCTGCGGCTTCTCGTTGATTTTCTAAAGAGATGTATTTTGTGCACCACAGTTCAGTAAGAGACCATAAAACTAGCACACAGCCAAAGGAGTCACCAAAACACCACCTTTCGTGACAACATGTGGGCCAAGGGCCTTACTGGGTGGCTGCCCTCAGAGGCTCTGGGGTCTACACGTGGTGGAAGCCACGTCGCATTCACGAGGAAATGACAGCTGGCCCGATAGGGCTTCCCCAGAGAATCCCAGGGCCCGGGGACACAGGGAGCCCGCCCCAGCTGCGCGGCGGTGCGCTCTGACCACCGACCTCCCGCCGCCCGACCGCAGCCGGGAAGGAAGGGACCTGCCATGCTCACCGTGGCCAAGTCCTTCTGAGTCAGCCCCTTGCTCTGCCGGCCCTGCTGGATCACCTTGCCCACCTCCAGGGTCACCCGGTCATGGTGCAGCTCCTCGGTCTCCCGGTCCAGCTTGGCCGTGTTCTTGGTGATTGAGTGCTGCTTGTTCTGGCCGGCGGCCCCTGCACCAGCACGTGGCAAAAGCACAGCACGGGTTTGCCACGAACCCAAAAGAAAGCCATTTCAGGATGGGAAAAGGCCCGACAGGCGCCTTGCGCCACGGTGACCTGGGAAGCCAGGCATCCGAAACACAGGGAACCCCACAGGCTTAAGAGCATGGGGCGCAGAATCTTCTGGTGAGTTCCCTCCTGACTACGCCCAACACCACTGCTCTGCTAAGACCCCAGCCTGGCCATCGAGCCGCCCGCAGCTGTCCCGACACCCCCGGGGGCACGCCGGGTGTCCCGATGCCTGGCGCAGAGAGAGCCTGACATCACGCCCTTGTTTTGTGAGGAAGCACAACTACTCACATTTCTTGGAAGTCTCCACATCCTCTCCTCGTCTCTGAGCTGCTAAGATGGCCTAGAAAACATGGACGCAGTTTTTGGTCAAAATCCAATCTGGCAACGTCTGGAGACCCCAGGGCAGGCTGCGTGGGCCGGTCAGTACACTGCAGACGCCCAGGGCCTCTGCAGCCCGGGCGGCCTGGCCTGGAGCTTATGCCCCAAAGCTCTGTCCAAGCCTGACGCGCGAGGCCAAGTTGAAGACCCAAGCTCAGTACACAAAACCCTCTGCCATCCAGCACCCGGGCACCTGCCCGGAGGTGCTCCTGAGACCCAGGCCCCTTCACCGTGGGGGACAAATCTCCCGCACAGGCAGCCAGGAAAGCCCAGCGCAGCCTTTCTGGGCCACTGTGACCCCTAACACACGAGGCGGCGCGTCGCACAGAGCCACGGCCCACGCCCCCCGAACGTCGCCAGCGAGACCAATACCCCGTGACCTCCATCTGCCCCGCGTTAGTAACACGGACTTCTCGACGATCCTAACGCCTCACAGAGACGACTAGGCCGAGATAGAAGAGCTATGTTCACAGGTGTTTTCTACCCATGTTCAAGCGGCTCCTAGCTTGTGACGGGTTCCTCGGGGGGAAAAGGACAGAGAACTTGGTTCTGACCCTGCAAGCGAGCAGCGCCGGGCAGGGCAGGGAATGCCAACCCCGGGGCCGCAGCTAGTCCTGGCCCAGCCCCAGCGGGCGGTGCAGGCCCGAGGCTGCCTGACGGTAGAAACTCAGCAGGGGTGGTCACTGAGCCGCCGGGCACACCAACGTTGCACTATCGCCTGAACGGTGGATAGATAAACCAAGCTAGAGACCTCCTGTGCCTCTCAGGGCATGTCAGCTGCGCTCCAGTGACCCCGCAGCAGAGCCCACCCGTGCCCGGGGTCTAGGCCGCCTCGGCACAGGGACAGGGGCTGCCGACAGCCCAAGACGGGCCTCCGTGACGCTTCACGGCCGCTTCGGACTGGCCAGGCACCAGCGGAGGAGACCCGGGGTGCACCCCAGCCCCGCCCCGGGCCCTGCTCACCCCGTCCCCGCTGTCACTGGCCCCAGTCCACCCCGTCCCATCCAGATTCTCCACGACCCGGGCCGAACTGGGCCTCCCGCCCGGCCTGGATCACTGGCCCGAACACCGCTGCACCGCGGCGCCCCCGCCCGGCCGAGCCGGTGCACGCCCCCGCCCC
>LNAC01001469.1:23421-42310 GCA_002007465.1 Ailurus styani
GGTGCGGGCTCCCGGCCTGATCGCGGTCCCGGCCCGTGCGGGCTCCCGACCTGATCGCGGTCCCGGCCCGGTGCGTGTCCGCCGCCCTGAGCCGGTCCGGTGCGGGCTCCTGGCCTGATCGCGGTCCCGGCCCGTGCGGCTTTGCCGGCCTGATCGCGGTCCCGGCCCGGTGGGGGCTCCCGACCTGATCGCGGTCCCGGCCCGATGCGGGCTCCCGGCCTGATCGCGGTCCCGGTTCGTGCGGCTTCGCCGGCCTGTTCACGGTCCCGGGCCCCCCGCACTGGTGGGTCCCACCTGGGCGCCTTCTCTGGCCCGCGGGTGCCCGTGAGCACTCCCAGCCCTGCGGGGCCCGTCGCCCCTGCTGGGTCAGAGGCGCTGCCCTTGACCCTTGAGCGTCCAGGGGGCTGGGCACCAGGCCCTGCACAGGGGAAGTCCACCCCCGAGGCCGTGCTCCCACGGGCCTTGTCCGCGTTCCCAGTGCTGTCCCGCCCCGAGCCGCCCTGAGCCGGCTGCTGTCAGGGGAGCACTGCCGGTGACTTCTGACTCCTTCCAGACCGGGCCACAGCCACGGGGGAGCCGGATCTGGTGCTTGTGGTGCGTTGTTCCGGCTGTAAGTCAGCTGCAGGACAGAAAACGGGATTAACTTCTCAGGGAGCGAGAGGACCGTTACAGCCCTGGGGGGTCAAAAAAACGTGTGTCGGAGCAGTTCCAGTCCTTGGGACTCGAGAGTCACCTGTAACGTCCCGGCCCCGCCTGGCCCCATGACATCCTGCCGCCCGTGAGTACAGGCAGGGGTCCTGTGTGTCTGCAGGAGCCGGGCGAGCGTCCCCAGGTGGGTGGTGGGGGTGTGGAGATGGCCTTCGGCCCTGGGGTCCAGACCCTGCCGTGGGACACCTCGGAGCTGCCTGTTCAGGGGTCCGTGGCCGTGGAGAGCCCAGGACCGCAGCACGCCGGAGAGCTGATGCTCTGCCCGGAGCCTGGCTGCGCAGGAGGGCCGTGCCAGGCCCACTCAGCTCTCAAGGGCCGTGGCCTCTGTCCACACACTGGGGGGTTCTAGGTGGAGGTCTTGGCCAGCCTCACGTTGTTTTCAGCTTCAGTGCAGTAGGGCTTTGCTTCAACCCTTTGGAAGCCCCAGAGGCCCTCGGTGCTTCCAGCAATGGCTTCTCCACACACCTGGGCGGCCTCTCTCCCTGGGTGCCTGGTTTGCAGAATGAAGCCCACCCCCGAGGCCATGGCTCCTGAAGGCACGCACTGGGACTCTGGGCCTTTGTGCAGGACCTTTTTCTTTTTTTCTTTTTTTTTAATATTTATTTATTCGAGTGAGAGAGAGAGCACGCTGGAGCGGGGGTGGGGCGTGGCGGAAGGAGAGAGGGTCTCCAGCAGACTCCCTGCTGAACACAGAGCCTGACCCAGGGCTCAGTGGATTTTTTTACCTTGAGGTCATGACCTGAGCCAGAATCAAGAGCCGGATGCCTGACCGCCCCCCCGCCGCGCTCCTCTTGCCTGAAGGTGCCTCCTGACGTGCCCAGTCTGCACCGTGCACCCTTCCAGTGCCCTGCGGCGTCGCAGGCTCTGTGTCCTGGGGCCGCATTGTGCTGCGTCATCCCGCCCGGCCCTGCCTCAGCGTCCTCCGCCCGGTGCAGGGCAGGAGCCTGCGCCGGTCCGTGTGGGGGGACGGACAGAGGGAAGGCTGTGTGCACCTCGCTGCCGCGCCGCCCTGCGGGCTCCCTTGGGGGGATCCGAGGGGAGGGGCCTTCCAGCTGGGGGTCTCTCTCTGGAGGGGTTCTTGAACTTCCCTGGGGAGATAAATGCAAATATCAATCCTTCGGAGACCTGAAGGAGTAGGTTGCAGCAATGGTTCTAATTTGGGGACTAGAGGCACAGGACTCACAGTGGTCACTTGTCTCTGGAGAAAACATTGTCTCCATGAAGATCAAGGTCTTTTCAGTTCATGTTTTGAGAGTCAGATCTGGGTCTTTCTCTGACCGTGGGAAATGCCAGCCTGCCCATCCTTCCCCAGTGTGGTCAGTACGCTGGCGGGGGGGTGTCCACGGCAGGACATCACAGACGTGGAGAGGCAAGGGCAAGAAGGTCCAGAGAAGAAAATGCAGAAAAAATCACTCACAGGGGCGCCTGGGTGGCTCAGTGGGTTAAAGCCTCTGCTTTCGGCTCAGGTCATGATCTCAGCGTCCTGGGATCGAGGCCCGCATCGGGCTCTCTGCTCAGCAGGGAGCCTGCTTCCTCCTCTCCCTGTCTCTCTGCCTGCCTCTCTGCCTACTTGTAATTTCTCTCTCTGTGTCAAATAAATAAATAAAATCTTTAAAAAAAAAAATCACTCACAGACTGCACACGTGACGCCGTGTGCACCTGTGTGCACATCTGGGGTGCACATCTGTCTTCACTGTGTTCTGGAGTCCAGGCCTGTGCTTGGTGCACTGTTCTCCGTGCGCTGGGCCTGCTCCTTCCTGGAGAGGAGTGAGGACCACTCTGTCAGGGGCCTGGCCTGTGTCTACAGGGAGGCCATGTCACTGTCTCCCCACAGTCTCCCATCCCTGCACAGAGGGTCTGAGCCTGGGGGGCTGTGCAAGAGGCAGACTCCGCAGGAGCCATCCAGGATCTGAGCAAGAACAGGCTTGATCAAGGCCACATTCTTGGCAGGGCCCCGGGGGCAGTGGAGCAGGGGGTCTTGTGACCCGTTGTGGCTTAGGAAGGCGAGTACTCAGCAAGGATGGGGGTAGGAAGTAGAACGGGGGGGTGCCTCAGAAGGGACGGCTCTTGCGGGTTCCAGGATCAAGGTGCCCCGTTTGGAGTGGCATGGAGGAGAGGCTGGGTGCATGGGTGGAGGAGTCTGTGGAGGAGCCGGGAGCCTGGGAGGCATGGCCTGGGTCCCTCCTCTTGCCCTCAGGGGCCCTCCCTGCTGGTGCTTAGCTTATATTCTAGAGGAGGCAGGCCCGCACAGTGCAGTTCCCTGAGCGCTGAGAGGGAAGGCCTTGCTGAGAAAGCACAACCCTCGGACCGGCCAGGTGGCGGGCAGAACCACCGGGGCGCCTTGGGATCTGAGGGTGGAGTAACCGAGTCCCAGCCAGCAGCGCCTCTGGCTGCGGGGACAGCAGCCGGGGCCTGGCAGCAGCAGTGTGCTCAGATTCGGGGTGTTTTGGGGTGGGGGGGCTGTATACTAACGCGCTTCTGGGGGGTGGGTCTCGGAGAACGTGGCTGCAGCAGCCGGGATGGGGAGGGGGCTTGGTGGCCTGCGATGGGGGCCCAGCTCTGCAGGGGGCAGGGGAGGGGCCGCACGGACACCTAGAGGTGGGGGGGGATGCAGCGCTCCCCTGGGCCGGGCGGACGGCAGACTGCGCCGTGACTGACCGATCGCCTGTCCCCGTTGAGAGCCCTGGTCTCGGATCAGAGACACTCGGGTTCAGCGTGGAGATGGCGTGAAGACGCGTGAGCCCGCGCCTGGGACCAGAAGCGCCCGCGCACAGCGCTGGCTCCCGACGCCGTAGCAGAAAGCTGTTGGGCGTGACGTTGGTACCAGACTACTGTCCCGCATCACACTGAGTCTGGAAAAAGACAGACTTAACCGTTTTAAAGTGGATTTCCAGTTGGGGGCGGGGGCGGTGGTCCCGTGCTCCGAGCTGCGTGCCGATGGGAGTCCTTGAACGTCGCTTCACTGGGCTGGTCAGGCAGGTGGCGCAGAACTGGGGGATCTGGAAGAAACCTGCCGTGGAATCCCCGTGTCGTACAAAACGGAGCCGGCTGTCAGTGAGGACGTGAACTTGGGGAGCTCGGTCCCTGGCGTTCGGCGTGTCACAGGCCGGGGGTTGAACCCATGTGTCTGCTGGCGGCGTAGCGATGCCCACCCCCGCGGCCAGGCACTCCCGTGTCTCGTTTGATGTGAGTTTGGGGGGCGCTTGGTTGTCGTAACGAGACAGCCTGCCCTTCGGGGACTCGCACCACTACCCCGCGCTCGCCCCAGGCCGGGCGGTGGGGCCAGCTGCCCCTGTGGCCTCCAGCTCAGCCAGCACTTTCTCGCAGGGACCCCCCTTTCCCTAGGTCCTTGTGCTCCGCACCGAGGTGGGACCTGGGCTTGTCAAGGGGCTGGATGCCCCCCACTCTTTGGGGGGCTTCTTTCAGGTCAGAACCTGGTTTTCAGGTTGCTCTGCCATTTTCAGTATGATGAGACAGGGTGATTTTGGATAAGCATGGGTGTACTGTAAATCAGGGATTTAAGGGCCTTTTTTGATTCTGGGAATAGCAATTCCATATTTTTTTTTTTAGTTGAGGTATACGTGCAGCAAAATGTACAAATCCTAAGCAAACAGCTAGATGCGCGTTTGCCTGTGTGTACGGTCGTTTCCGGCACCCCGAAAGGCCCCCTCTTGCCCCTTGGAGGCATTGACAGCTTGAATGGAAAACGGCTGTTTCTCTACTCACAGTACTTCTGACACCAAACGTGTGGTCCCTGGGACCCCTGCTTGGGTGCCGTGATTTCTAGAGTGGCTCACAGGACTTCAGCAAGCACCGATTCCGGGAAAGAGCCCGATGGAAGAGCCGCACAGGGCGAGGCGTGGGGCAGGGGCACAGCTTCCGTGCCCTCCCACGTACTGCCCTCCAGCCCCGTGGGCGTCCCCGGCTCTGTCACGACAGCGTGGTTGATTAAGTTACTGGTCACTGGCGATGAGGTCGGTCTCCAGCCCTCCCCCCTCCCTGGCCGTGGGGGGCGGGTGTGCAGGGGGCTTATGCATAACAGGCCTCCCTGTCCCCGTGGCTCAGGAAATCCCGGGGGTTTTAGGAGCTTTGTGCCAGGAACAGGGAAGAGCGAGGACCCAGCGTGTCGCAGCCCCTCGCCGCCAGAGGGGAGTGCTTCCCAGCTTCCGTTGTCAGGGGCTTGGACTTCAGGTAACTGGGACCACTCTGGAAACATGTTTTCTGTCTGGTGGAGATGCCCTTTCAGCACAGTACGGATCTGTTCGTTGTACGAGGTCCATGCTTTCATGTCTGAAGCCTGATTTTGGAGAACGGATTAATGGGAAACGTAGGACTGGCTGAGTGGGACGCTTGTCCACACGTTCCCGTGAATCATCGCGAACGGAGGTCGTTCTTGTTACCCGAAAGAGGGTTTGGAAGCTTGACAGGGCTGTAGGGTGTTTCGGTTCTAGGTTGGGGCGCTCCTAACCCCCGAGTCCTGGTCTCCTGCACGCAGGAGCTGGTGCGCCCCCCGACCCGCCTTGGTGCCTGTGCCTGGTGCTGCTGGCTGTGCTGGTCATCGGGGAGGCCCCCAGGCCCCGCGTAATTTCGGATGGGTGGGCGTGAGCAGACGACCTCGAGGTTCAGACGTTCAGGGCCACAGACGGGGCAAGATCACTCCACAGCAGCAGGACTCAACATGTTGGTGGCCTTCAAAGTGTTACCGTTTTTTTAATTTGTCAGAGCACAAGCTGGGGCCGGGGGGGCAGCAGATAGAGGGAGAGCAGGGACCCCGATGCGGGGCTCGATCCCAGGAGCCCGCGATCATGACCTGAGCCAAAGGCAGATGCCTGACCTACTGAGCCACCCAGGCGCCCCTCAGAGTGTCACATTTTGGAACAACACTTTGTAGTCGTTATGACGTCTTTCGTTGCATCTGCTGACGCGTTCTCAAAAGTTCAGATGTTTACAGATGAGATTTGAACAGCACATTTAAGGATGTCAGCAAGGAGCCCCACAAGCACAGCGCGGGCAGTGGAGGGACCGTGGGCCGGGGCGGGGTGTGCGTGGGCGCCTTGGGCTCTCCGGGGCCTCTTCTCCACCTTCAGAAGAGAAATGCAGAGCGCCCCGTGTCGGGTCGCTGTGACCACCGCGTGGGCTGTGCTGGTGAGGTCATCAAGGCCTGGCTGGGGGGGGGGGGGTTTTTNCAGAGAAAGAGACATTTGTGGGCTTCTTTTGTAGATAACGGGGGTGCATGTTGATGGCTTAGTAGAATGTGTTCCGTCAGCCCACGAGCTGGGCCTGGCTCCGGGAGGTGGAACATCGAGGCCGGAGACTCACAGATGCTGAGGGAGGCGGTTCGGTGAGGTTTTAAAATGAGAAAAGCATCACTGCAACCCTTGTACCCTGTCATGGTCGTGTTTGTTTCTTATTTAATTTTTTTCCCCGTCCATATAAAACACGACTATAAATTCAGAGTCCTTTATGTGTGTTTTGTTTCACTTCACGAATTAAACGTAAAGTAGAGTTATACAGAGTGTGGCTTTTGTGTGTGTGTGTGTGTGACGTTAGTTAAAGGTGAAATCTCTGTCTGATGTAGTGTATAGAGCAGTGATTTTCAAATCCTTGATGGTTCGTGGACTCAGTGTAGGAGCATGAGCGGAAGCAGTGAGGGTAAGCAGACTCGGACAGGGCCTTTGTTCCAGTCAGTTCTTGGGTGTAGCACAAACGTGGCCTTGAAAAATGTGGGCTGAGGGCGTCCGCCCTCCTCGGTCGCCGTGGCCAGCCCTGTTCGTGCATCTGTGAGCGTGCCAGCTTTTGGTGTAGCTCTGCCCCCAGACTGGCCCCTTCTAGTGCTTCACGTCTGTGTCATGAGGGCTCGAAAGAGTGACATCCCCCAGTTGTCAGAGAGACGGATGGATGGTCCAGGGGCCCAGACACACCCACACGTGCTGACGGCGTGTGACCCGCGAGAGGGTGGGTGCCGTCCTGCTGAGTGGCCGTGGGCGCCACGCCTGTCTGCCCGGTGGTTGGAGGAGTAAAGGCAGGTCATACAGACGCAACCTGTGTGCTCTGGCGTGCCAGCCGAGCAGGCCTCTCAGGTCCAGAAGCCTTGACTGAACGGGGCTTCGCCCAGTAGACGGGAGACAGGGGCACACTGTCACTGCTTCCTGTGGTGGCCGGGCAGCTCGGGACACCGAAGACAGCCTTACGGACGCCGGAAAGAAGCCTTTCATTTCCGACCGGCCTGGTTTGAAAGTTGGTGCGCCCCGCGTGCACAGCCAGGAGGAGACAGGGCTGGGTTTCCAGGGGCATTTGGGGGAAGGAAGCTGTTGGAGCGTCGGCGAAGGGGCCGGGGCGGCTTGGAGGGAGCAGTGCTTCGTGCCCAGGGACTGCCGGGTGCTCGTCCTTTCCTCAGGGTCAGTAGGTCCAGTGCTGTGGAGATGCCGGACGCTGGACAGTGTGTTCCAGGCAGGGTCTCAGGACGCTGTGGAAGCCTCTCCCCCATCCAGCTCACGTGTCCTGGTTGCCTTGCCTGGGCGGCCTTGCCACGGCCTGGGGGATGGCAGAGGGCAGCTCTCAAGTGAGAGGGACCCTGGTGACAGTGGCCAGGGAGCAGAGCAGTGGTGCCAGGCGGGCCGCAAGCCTCCTCTCGGGTGACACCGGAGAGGCCGCCGTCCAGGGTGGCCACCCCCTGGCTGCTGCCTCGGACCGAGCACGGGCAGGTCCGAACTTCCTGCCGGGCTGATTGTGGGAAGCTTGGGGTGGCCAGGAAGGCCCGAGGATCAAGGACCGCGGACGGCCGGTGTTGGCGGGAAGGTGGCCGCCGGCACCCGCTCTGTCCGTGGGTCACCGCGGCGTGGGCCGGGTGGCGGGTCTGGAGCCTCGGGTGAGCCTGCCGGTGCAGCCGAGCGCTGGGAGCGCGGCCTCCGTGCGCGTGGCGGGAGGTGGGATCAGATCGTGTCCGGATTCCGCCGGGCGCTCGAGGGCTGCTTCTCGGATCCTCGAGCGCCGTTCAGCCGACGGCCCAGCGCCCGCCGCGGGCGAGGGCGGTTCCCCGGAGGAGGGCCCGTGACGCGCTCCGTGTTCCTCCCCAGGACGTGGCGGCTCGCCGCTCCCATGGCTGCAGCCAGCGTGACCCCTCCCGGCTCCCTGGACTTGCTGCAGCCCGGCTTCTCGAAGACCCTGCTGGGGACCAAGCCGGAGGACAAGTACCTGTGCTCGGCCTGCAGGAACGTCCTGCGCAGGCCTTTCCAGGCCCAGTGCGGCCACCGCTACTGCTCCTACTGTCTGACCAGCATCCTCAGGTACTGCGGCCGGACGCGGCGCCTGCGCCACGCGCCCTGGGGTGCGGCCCGAAGAGGGCGAGCACCCGGGCCCTGGGGAGGCTGGGTGGCCCGGTGACCGGGCGCTGCAGACACGGGGCGTGAACGCCATCCCGTCCGTTCCCTGCGGGTCCTCGTTTGTCATGTGGCCACGGGACCGCTGACAGTCACTCTCCTGGCTCGCGGCGCGTTGGCACGGGGCACCCACCCCAGACGACGGGCACGGCCCCGAGCACCGGGCGGTCACTGCGCCTTCTGTTTGCGTGGACGCGGCCTTGCCGTCGGGGTTGGACCGTGTCCCCCGTCTCAGAGGTGTCCGCCCGACACCTCGGTGCGTGTTCCTGCCTGACACGGGGTCGGGATGCCGGGGGCAGCCGGGTCCCCGCAGCCAGTGTGACGGTGCCCCCCCGCCCCAGCTCCGGGCCGCAGAACTGCGCCGCCTGCGTCCACGAGGGCATCTACGAGGAAGGCGTCTCGATCCTGGAAAGCGGCTCGGTGAGTGGAAAGTCTGCGTGAACACCCGAGGGGACGGAGAACGTCCTGGCGCTTCCCCTCACCCCCCGCTGACTGCGTGCTCGCCCCCGGGAGGCGCCCGTTCGCCACGGTCACGTCCAGGGTCCAGGGCGGGCAGCGGCTGCCGCAGAGGCATCTGGGTCCTGGGCTCGCGCTGCGACACGTGCAGCCTTGGGGGCGGCGGGCGGCGGGCGCTGGGCGGGGAGGCCTGACCCGCGGTGCTTTCCCCAGGCTTTCCCGGACAACGCCGCGCGCAGGGAGGTGGAGAGCCTGCCGGCCATCTGTCCCAGCGACGGCTGCGCCTGGAAGGGGACCCTGAAAGAGTATGAGGTAGGGGCCCGCGCCCGCACGGCTCCAAGCCCGACGCCCACCCCCAGCGCACCCGCATGGATGCTGCGCACGGACTCGGGGATCGTGCCTCGGGGGTGGGGTACGTGGCTGGGCCCAGGGGTCCGCTCGGGGGGGGCTGTGGCGGGGGTGCCGCGAGGGGACGGCCTGTGGCGGACGGCGTGTGGGCTCTCAGGGCACTGCGGCCGCACCTCCGGAAGGCGCAGGAAAGGCGTTTTTTTGTTCGGAGCGATCTTTCCGCGTGTTTCGGACAAGGGCTTCCTCTGAGTTGCAGACGTTGGAAGTGGCAGGAGGGCCCTGCGCGTCCGGCCTGTGGTCGCAGAGGCAGCCGGCTAGTGACAGGGCAGCGGCGGGCGGGCCATGCCCGCGGGCAGGGCCAGCTTGTGTCCCCGCATCGGCCCCGTGGGCGCGTCCGCATGAGCGGCGGCTGGCAGCGCACCTGCAGCGCAGCCTCTGCGGCTCCCTCGCGGCCATCCCCGCTTCTGACCCAGCCCGGCTCCAGGCAGACGTCATGGTGGCGGGGTGTCCGCCAGCTGCGGAGGGACCAACCGAGTGTGGTCTGTCCACGCTGCGGAGTCGCGGTCAGCCGTGAAAAGGAAGGAGGGAAATCCTAACGCGGGTGGACTTTAAGGCCGCCGTGTTCAGTGGAGTGAGCCCGTCTGGGAGGACGGGTCCCGCGGGAGCCCGCTCCTGGGAGGGCCCCAGACGGGCAGCAGGGGGCAGCGCGGCTGCCGGGCCGGGGGCCGGGACTGGTGCACAGTGGCCGGCTGGCCCCTCGCAGGGCAGCCCTGTCGGAGGCGCTGTCGGTATGGAACCCTGTCTCTGCGAAGCTCAGGCACGCTCCTGCCCCCGGCCCCGGGATAGCCCCTGTCATCGGGCAGCCACCAGGCACTGAGTCGTGATGGTGGCCGAGGGCCCGTCGGGGCTGGAAGTGGGACCTGAGCTCCTAGTGGGCTTCTCCCTTCCTGCTCCCGGCCTGTGTGCCCACCTTCCCTCATTCTCTTGACCGACCCGATTTTCTGGTCTTCGGGCTGTCAGCTGTGTTTCCAGAGGGGCAGCTTGGCCGTGGCTAGGGAGGGGCCTTGGGCGGGGTAGGCTGGGAGATGCACCTTCCTTCCAGCGGGCACCTGGGGCCCGAAGACCTGAGCAGCTGTGGGCTCCCTACATCCTTTCTGGTGCCTTCCCGGGAGTGAGACCTAGAGGCCTCCGGGCCGCATGCATGCAGGGGGGAGGTTCTGCTCAGCAGGAGAGGTCTGCAGCTGTCACTGCCTGGGGCTGTCCAGAGAGCGGGCCTTGGGCTTGGGGTCTCTCCTGGGAGGGTGGAGAGCCGGAGCAGGCTCTGGGGGTTGGGTGGGTGTAGGAGGCCGTGCGGAGGACAGGCAGGCGCAGGGAGCTGTGCTGCCTTCTACAGGGGCCCAGAGGTGCCCCGGACAGGCGGAAGCACCCCCACGTTCCAGGCTGGGAGGCTGGGTTCTGCTGCCTCCAGCACGGGGTGCGGGCGGGTGGTGGCTTCGTGGGCCTCCAGCGGAGGGCCAGGGACCGCAGCCAGCCTGTGCACTCGGCCACGGCCCTGCAGGCATGCAGGCTGGAAAGTCCCTGGCTGGCCCGGAGAGCCCCGGAAAGTCCCTGAGAGGGTGCGCTGGGTCATGTGGGCGGGCGGGCGCCGCGCTGGGACACGAGGCCTGGCCCTTGGTAGGACCGCTCCCTGGCTGTGAGTGTCCCAGGCCGGGGCGAGATCAAGGCGTCCGCGCATACCTGCCCTCCAGTCCGAGCCAACCTGGCTGCCCTTGGCGGAGCTCGAACGCGTGGTGGCGTTGTGAAATGCTGGGCCGTGGCTGAGCTGGTCGGAAAGTCCTGGTTAGCCTTTGAATGTGACTTTCCTTTGCGGCGACGTGTGGTGTTTTCTAAGAAGGCGATGACGTAGAACTCCAGTTCGGGTCAGGGACGTTTGTGAGTGCCTGCCACGTGCCGGAGGCGCCCCGGCTGCTGCTCTGGGAAGGGGCACGAGGGCCCGTGTCCGGCCGGCAGGTGGAAGGCTCTCCGCAGACGGGGCCGGAGGGGAGACACGGGTCACCGGAGGCCACCGTTGAAAGGCAAGGCCGCGTCAGGCGTGCTCGGTTCCCCCACGCAGCCCAGTGAATTCCGAGGCAGCGCAGCTCTGTTCGTGGAGACAGTTGGAATTCTGGTCGAATAAATACTGATTTCTCCGAAGTGTGCGCCTCTCTCTGAGCCGACGGGAGGGTGGGCCCTCTGATCCCCCGAGGGCGGAGATGCCCTGTGCCTGCTCAGAGGCGGCCCTGGGGTGACAGGCGCCCAGGTCTCCGAGGTCAGACGCCGCGGGTGGCGTCAGCAGCAGTGTGCCCCCTTGCCCGTCTCGCGGGCGCCCGCTCGCTCTGTGCTGCACTGGGGCCCCCGCATCAGTCCCACGAGTGTCCTGCTCTGTGTTAAGTCCCTTAATTAAACGCAAGCCGCCTGACTGTAGCTGCTGTGTGTCTCCCGCCTGGTGAGCGCTCGCTCTGGAGACCCCGCCCAGGTTCGCTGTGACTGTTCGTCACGCAGTCGCCGTGGCCCCGGTGCTGCCTGCCGTTGGGTCGGGGTGGGCTCTGTGTCTGCCGAGCCCCGGGGACCCTGGGGGTTCAGTGCAGGTGGATTGTGGGGGCTAGGCCCGCAGGGAGGGGCCGGGGGCCGGGACGGGGTGGGGGTGCCCCTCTGCTGGGCTGTCGGGTGGCCGGCCTGGTGCGCGTCCTTCCGACAGCGGGACCTCGCGCGGCAGCCTGTGGGGTGCTCGGTCGGGTTGCCGTGGGGTCACCAGGGCGGCTTGCTGGGACAATGGCATTTGGTGTGGGGCGTGTGCCCGTGGGCGGTCAGAGGGCAGGGGTGCCTGTTCGGGAGCTTGTGGCGTGGGGTCCTGTGAGGAGGTGTGCGCCCCACCGGACGCGGCCTCTGCAGGCTCCACACGCAAGGCTGGCGGGACAGGCGCCGCCGTGTGCCGTGTCTCTTCGGAGTTCACCCGCGGCTGCTGCTGCCCCTGGAAGTGCTGGGCTTTGGCCCAGGATGGAGACATGGCAGCGTGTTCCCCGCTCGGGAACAGCACGTTGGGGCCCTCCCTGCGCCTCTCAGGTGCGCCACGACCGAGCTCTCCGGGGAGCTCTGAAGACCCAGTCACTCGGGAGGGCGTCATGGCCACGGCTGCCCCAGCCCCGAGCTCTCGCAGGCTCGGAGCCCCCGGTGGAGGGCCTCCGCCCGCTCTGGGCCAGTCCAGAGCCCTCCTCCCACCGCCTTCCTCGGGCTCACGTCGTCCCCACCGTGCCCTAGTGTGTCCTGCCTAGAACTTGACATGCGCTGCCGAGGGAGGCCAGCCCGGCACAGAAGCGCCAGTTCTGTGTGTGAGTGGAAGCTCCCAGGAGCCGGAGGAGCCGGACCCCCAGACGCGGGGCCGGGGGGCTGGGACAGAGTCCAGCGTCGGATGATGACGTGGTTCTGGGGGCAGATGGAGGGGACTTGAACAGCGTGAATGCGCTTGACGCTCTTAAAAGCAGTTAAGATGGTAAACTTATGTCGTGTGTGTTTTATCACAATGAAAAACACTTGACAGCAACCCATCTCGAGCTCCCCATCCCTCCGCCCTGTGCCCCTTTGCTGTTCCCGCAGCTGGCAGACTTGCCACGGGGCTGCAGGCTGTGTTGGGCTGCGGGCCCTGCAGGGCTGGGCTGGCACGCGCTCCAGGTCCTTCCTGCTGCCCTTCCCCGCCCTTTCTGCCGCCGAGCGCCCCCACGGCGTCCCGCTCCCGCTCGGGAAGGCCGGCGGCGGAGGTTTGGCTGGGTCCCCACGCCCACCCGCGCGCGGTCCTGTGGCTCCAGAGGGGCCGCGCCTCCCCGCACCTTCCTTCTGGGTGCCATCGGCCGGAGGGCCCCAGGCTGCGCCCTGCCTCCCTGGGCCACCGCACACCCTCCCCGGCCGCGCCACCTGTGCGGGCCGTCAGCGAGGGGGTTGGCGTGAGTGGGCGGGCGCTCGGTCCTTCTCGGCTCGGTCTGGCTGCGTGGCCTGTCCTCCCAGCACAGACTTTGTCACTCCTGGGCCTTTTGTCCACTTAGAACCGGCCCTGCACTAGGCCCTGTGCCCGCCCGGCCCTCCACCCCCGGGGTCTGGGCTCTGCCTCTGCGTCTCTGCAGCCCCCCCACTCTCGGGACAGAGGTCCTCTTGTCCCCAGATGTCACTCGGGAGCATCCCCAGGGAGGGACGTTTTGGGGTGTCGTGTGCGTGGGGTGCAGCCGGCTCGGCTTGAGTCCTGCTGGCCTCTGGCCCAGAGCACGGGTGCTGCTGAGCATGAGGCTTGGGCAGGGGGAGCGGCCCCCTCGTCTGGCGCCTGTGTGGTTGGCGCCAGACCCGTGGCCCTCGGCGGGGCGTCTCCGTAGGCACACGGGCCCGGGCTGGCGGCCTGCGGTGTCCCCCGTGCGCTCCGTTGACGCTGGGCTCCCTTTGTTGCCAGAGCTGCCACGAAGGACACTGCCCGTTCATGCTGACCGAGTGCCCGGCATGCAAGGGCCTGGTTCGCCTGGGGGAGAAGGAGCGTCACGCGGAGCAGGAGTGCCCGGAGAGAAGCCTCAGCTGCCGGCACTGCCGGGCGCCCTGCTGCTGGGCGGACATGAAGGTGAAGACGCCCGGCCCAGCGCCCACCCGGCCCCGGGGGCCGTCACCGCAGCCGGCCCGGTGCTTTCGCTGCATGCCGCTGCCCCTTCCCTTCCAGCCACTCGGGGAGAAGGGTCTGGGTCGGGTATGAAGGCCAAGCTGAGGTGTTTGAAAAAGCTGTTTTCTCGTGGGGAAATGCACACGCAGAGCAGCGGTGCAAGGCCCCTGCCACCCCCACTCGCCTGGGTCCGTGTCCATGTCCGTGTCCGTGTCCACGTCCGTGTTCGCGTCCACGCGCGCCGGGCTGCGTCGGGCTCCCCACGCTCAGTGCGTGGCTCCCAGGCTTTGTGTCGTTCCTCTGAACGTTCTTGAGACTGTGTTTCTGTCGCTGCTGAGTCTTATTGGCGACGCTGCCGTCCCTGCCTCACTCGGGCCCGTGTTTGCTGCCGTCTGTGAGCGTCGAAGACGTGTCTGCAAGGTCTCTTCCTCTGCAGTGGCGCTTCGGGGGTGTCCGTCTTTCCTCTTCCGCTTGTCTGCTGAAACAGCTGGGCTGCACGGTGGCCGACCGTGTCCCCAAGGAGCCCTCGCTGCAGCCCTCCAGCCCCTCGTCTGTAAGCCGTTTGCCGTGGAGGCCTCCTGAGGGCCCGAGTGTGTCGGGGCGCCGGGGGGCCTCCCGGACCCGTTCCAGCCCCCGCAGCGCCACGGTCCGGCCCCCTGGCCTTGCTGCTCTCGGCTAGCGCAGCCGCCGGCTCCCATCGGGGCCCGGTTTCAGTTCGGGGCCCGGCAGCGGCGTCCTCCCCGAGTCACCGTCGGCGGCTTGTCCTCGTGCCGCCCCGGAGCTGCCAGATGAGGAGACGGTTCTTGTCTCGGATGCTTCCGAGTGCCTGCAGGACCCGCCCCGTGGGGGGCCTCGAGGGAGCCGCTGCCCCAGAACGAGGCCGCGAGGCGGCACAGGTGACCCCACACGCACCCCGGCCCCTGACCGCTGTCTTTCAGGCGCACCACGAGGTCTGCCCCAAGTTCCCCTTGACTTGCGATGGCTGTGGCAAGAAGAAGATCTTACGGGAGAAAGTGAGTGGTTCCAGCTCCCCGAGGCGGGCGGGGGCACGTCGGGGAGGCGCTCGAGCCCGTGGGGTGCGGCTCTGACCCGGCGCCCGAGGGTGAAGTGTCAGCTTGCGGTGGCAGCATTGGGTCACCTGTGGGCCTGTTCTGTCACGCTGGCAGAGGTGGCAGTGACCCGGCCTGGGAGAATCACAGGCCCGAGACCCTGGCCCTGAGCCTACCCCTGGCCCTGGCGTCTAGACCACTTCCGTGGCAGGGGCGGGACGCTGCTCGTTTTGTGTTGATTTTGTCTGCTTAAGGGAGAGCATGAGCCACGAGCAGGGCGGGTGAGGGGCAGAGGGAGAGGGACAAGCAGACTCCACGCTGAGCAGGGAGCAGGACGTGGGGCCTGAGCTCAGGACCCCGAGATTGTGACGTGAGCCGAAACCAAGAGTCACTGACCAGCCAGGCGCCCCCCGCTGCTCCATCTTCAGAGAAGCTCGGTGGGCTCGGGCCGGTAGTTGCGGTTATTGCCGTGTCAGCGGCCTTCCTTGCTGCGGGGCATCTTGGTACTTGCTGACCTCAGCCTGGGGGCTCGTTGGTGCTGTCCCCCCAGACGTGGCACCCCGCTGCCCACGCCAGGCGGGGACGGGTGCTGCCCGCCCGCTTCCGGCTCCTGCTGCTCTGCGGTCGGGGCTAAGCTGCTGGGTCTCTGCTCTCGAGTCTCTGAGATGCTCTTCTGGAACCACTTGTCTGGCCGTTGTGTAGAACAGTTGTGTGGGTCCCGAGTGGAAACCAGGGATAGTGTGCTGACGGGTCAGCCCAGGTCCCCAGCAGCGGGTGCGGTGACACCCTTGGGGGCCGGCCGTCTGGTGGCTGAGAAACACCGTCCCCAGAGTTTGCATCTCTCAAATCACGAGTCCATTGGGCCTTTTTGCTTGGGGCCCACCTGCATGTCTCTTACCGGGGACCAGGGGCCACTGGGGCCTCCTCCCCATTTCTCACAGTGGGGGCAGAATCTTAGTCCTTCTTCTGTCTGTTTTTGGAATTCCACGTGTAGGTTGGGTCACAGTCCCTTGTCCTTTTACTTAGTTGAGTGTTTTGTCTGGTTCCTTTTGGCGTTCATAGCCCCGATTGTCATGCTAGGGCCCTGGCGGATGGAGGCAGAGGGACCGCTCTTACGGGGTCCTGCGCCTGCAGGCCTCACCCACTTCGGAGAGCAGCCGTGCACCCGTCTCGGCCGTCGGAGGGGCCGCTGGCTCCGTGCCCAGCGCGTGCGCAGTTGCACTCTTTCTGGGTTCTCCCGTCCGTCCTGCTGGGCTCGGTGCGGTCGAGCGCCAGCGCCGCGCCGGGTCAGTGGTGGGAGTCTGACGGCCAGTCAGGCCGGCCCCTCCTTGCTCCCAAGGCCCAGGGCCTGGGACAGCACACGTCTCAGGAGCGGTGGCGGAGAGTCCGGGGCGCAGAGGCCGAGCACGGGCCGGCTGTCTGCACATGTTCTGAGACACTGGCCCACAGTGGAGGCCCTCAGCCTGCACCCACGCCGTCTGTGGACACCCGCACGCTGCGCGTGTACGTGCGTGTGCACACCTGTGGCTCCAGAAGGGGCCGCCAGGGTTTGTTCAGCGTGGGGCGGAAGAGGCCGGGCTGACGGGGTGGGGCCACCGGGGCGCAGCAGGGAGGAGGACGTAGCGGCACCGAGAGCCTCCCTCCTTCTAGTTCCAGGAGCACGTCCGGGTGTGCGGCAAGTGCCGAGTCCCATGCAGGTTCCACGCCGTCGGCTGCCCCGAGATGGTGAGTCCCACGGGCCGCGGGGCCGCTGGGGCGGGTCCTCGTGGGAGCTCCCTGTCTCCCGCAGGGGCCCCGCAGAGGCACGCCACGCGCCCTCCTCCCGAGGGTGGCCCTGGCTCGGCCTCTGCCCGGCCTCCTGGTCTCCCTCCCACGCGCCTGCCGCCTCCTCGGCCCCCGCTGTCCCAGCTTGTCCGCGCACTGCTCCGTCCACGCATCTTCCTCGTCCTCACGCGGGCCCACCTCTGACCACCTCTCTCTGCTGAAAATGCCCCGTGCTTGTGCCTCCTCGATACCTGGTGGCATCTCAGCCGCACACCGGGACCCCCCTGCCTGTCCCCCCACCCAGAACGAGCACCTTGTGGCACCCAGCGGTTCCAGCCAAAGCCCAGCTGTCATTGCAGGCCCTCCCCTTGTGTCCTGTACCATGTCCGATCCACGTGGAGGTCCGTGCTACCTGCAGACGGGTCCGGGACCCCACCTGCCCCCTGCCTTGGTGGCTTGCGTGGCCCTGGCTGGTCACTAGCCTGGCTGCCCTTGCGCACGCTGACCTGTTCCCACCCTAGGACCTTGACCTGTCGGCTTCCGTGCAGCCACGTGCAGGCCTGTGCCAGTGGAGAGGGGCAGAGGGAGAGAGAGAGAGACTCTCAAGCAGACTCCAAGCTGAGCACAGAGCCCGACTCGGGACTCGATCTCACGACCCTGAGATCAGACCTGAGCCGAAGCCAGGATTCAGACCTTAACCAGCTGAGCCACCCAGATGCCCCTGAGAGTGTGTAACGTTTTAAAATTCGGGGGTGCCTGGGGGGCTCCGTCGGTGAAGTGTCTACCTTCGGCTCAGGTCATGATCTCAGGGTCTTGGGATCGAGTCCCGCGTCGGGCTCCCTGCTCAGAGGGCAAACTGCTTCTCCCTCTCCATTTGTGTCCTCTCCCTCCTTCTCTCTCCCTCTCAAAGTCTTAAAAAAATTTTTTTTAATTTGTTGTGAAGTTTTAGAAGAAGGACAGTCAGAACCATATGATAAAGACTATTGAAGAATTGGAAGGTTAGCTTTACTGGTCTCCCCGACCGTCCTTGGGCAGCGTTCTAAACCTGTGTGTTCCTTCCTATTTCAAATACAAGCAGAGAAGTTACTAGGAAGGTTTGTAGTTTGGAGGACAGTGACTCCAGATAGCAGCAGGTGACTCTGGCAGGGGAACGATGGGGAGGCGGCTCAGCCCTGCCTCACCTGGCAGCCTGTGCGTGGGGCTCTGGGTCAGGGCTGAGCCCCCGTCTTCTGTCTGCAGGTGGAGAGCGAGAAGCAGCAGCAACACGAGGCCCAGTGGCTCCGGGAGCACTTGGCCATGCTGCTGGGCGGCCTTCTGGAGGCCAAGCCCCTCTCAGGAGCAGGTGGCCACTTCCTGGGCCAGAGCGAGGTGGGGGGCTGGGAGGCCAGCACGCTGCACCCCGAGGCGGAGCTCTCCCCGGCGGCGGAGCTCCAGCAGCGGTGTGAGGCCCTGGAGAGGAAGACAGCTACCTTCGAGAACATCGTGTGTGTCCTGAACCGGGAGGTGGAGAGGGTGGCCATGACTGCCGAGGCCTGCGGCCGGCAGCACCGGCTGGACCAGGACAGGATCGAGGCCCTGAGTAACAAGGTTTGAGCCCGGGGCACTTCGGGCTCGTCTGGGCGGGTCCCGGGGCATCACGGCGCCTCAGAGCTGGGATTTTAAGGACGGCACCTTGATTTCCAGCACAGCGTTCTTTTTGCTTCGCCTCCTCTGTTTCTGCGCAGAGCCCCTTTGTGAGCCCTGCTCACCTGACGGGCCGGACGGGGGGGTCCTAGCGGTCGCTCCAAGGTAGCCTTGTCTCTCTGGCCTGTGGGGGCAGAGGCCGCCCCAGGGAGCGGGCCTCGCGACTGCTGTGGGCTCTGTGAATGTATGTCCTGCACTGAGCTCTTGAACCTCAGGCATAGGTGGGGCTGGGGATCTCGTGGGGACGGAGCCCCCTCGAGACCGGCTGAGCTCAGGGAAGCCTCGGGCACTGGGAGACGCCATCCTGCGGAGACTGGGGGAGACGTGGGCGTGGGGCACGTTCACGCGCCCCTCCCTGCAGCGGTGGCCTCCTCGGGCTCACTGGGTGGAGGCCCCCAACCCCTCCCGCGGGTGCCCGAGTTGGCGCGCGCCCTCACGGGGCTCCCTGCGCCCCCAGGTGCAGCAGCTGGAGAGGAGCATCGGTCTGAAGGACCTGGCAATGGCCGAGCTGGAGCAGAAGGTCCGTGAGATGGAGGCGAGCACCTTCGACGGCGTGTTCATCTGGAAGATCTCCGACTTTGCCCGGAGGCGGCAGGAGGCCGTGGCCGGCCGCACGCCCGCTATCTTCTCCCCAGGTGCTTTGACGTCGGCGCTCGGAGCTGCGGCTGCCTGGATGCGGCCCGGCCCCGAGAGGAAGGGGGTTGCGCGGCTGCCTGGGGGGGACGAACCGCGAGCAGGTGCTGGGAGCAGGGGCCTCTGCTCTGCCCTGGCCACACGCCCTGTGGCCCTCCGTGGGGGCCCCTGCCCGACCCCCTCCGCTGGACAGCGTACCC
>LNAC01001469.1:65813-85549 GCA_002007465.1 Ailurus styani
CCAACAGGCAGCACAGTGCGTGGGGGGGGGGCGGGAAATGGCCCAGGACACGAGGACCAGGTGGGGGCAGGACGTGGCCCGAGACGGGGCTCACAGGTCAGGTACACCTCCTTCCAGGGTGTGTCCTAGAGCCCAGCACCTGCAGGTTTGACTACCTGTGCGGCTGTTTTCCTCCAGGCACTTTCTCGGGGGCGGGCAGGTGGCCTACACGCCCAGACCCCGGGCCCTCCTGCCCCCAGGCCCAGCGTGCGGGCTGCCTGCCCCCTGCCCTCCCTTGGGCACCAGCGCCCCTGCAGTCACCCCTCAGTCATCCTGATCTGGGGGCTCTGGCTGCCTGCCCCAGCACCGGCCCCTGTCTGGCCTCACTCTGGCCGGCCACGACCCCTGCCGGTCACACGACCCTCGGGATGGTAGGGCCCCATGGCCTGTTCTTGCCCACGCTTGGGTTCGGGCCGTGTGGAGCAGCGCAGGGGTGGCAGGCCAGGCTCTGCACCCGGTGTTCTGCAAGAACACTGTGCCCCTAACCTTCGGGACTAAGAAAAGGTCAAGCTGCCTGTGTGGGATGGAGCATTCTGCCCTCCACCTGGTGGCAGGAAGGCTACTGGGGTCGGGCCCACTGGCGTGGGGCACTGGGAAGGGGTCCCAAGGAGGGGTGGAGCCGGGGGTCTCAGGACTCAGAAAGCGAGGTGCAGAGACATCGCTGGGAGCTAGTGGACCCAGCAAGCATCCCCAGCCCCTCCATTTTCCGCCCGTCTCCCCTCCTGGGGTGGGTCACAGATGCCCCCCAGCTTTGGTGGGCAGGGTCTCAACAGGGCCCCGCCCCTGCCCAGTCCGCCTCCAAGCCCGCTGCGCCCACCTCTTCTGCCAGTTCTGAGGAGGAACGCGAAGGGGGCACACCCGTGGGGAGGAGCACCTGCGCGTGGGCCCATAAAGAGGGGAGAGTCTGAGTCGGCAGCGACAGGGCCTCCTGCTCCCCCTCCGTCCCTCCCGGGATGGGGCCTTGCTGGGCCCCGTGGGCAGTGCTCAGCCTGCTGAAAGGCCTGAAGGCCCAGACCCCAAACAGCCAGCCAGGCATTGCCTCCCTGTTGCAGAACTTCCACGAAGACCAGGTCTGGGGGGCTCGGAGAGAGGGGGAGCAAGCCAGCCGGGGTCCAAGCGCAGGGAGAAGGGAGGGCCACGGCGGCCAGGGAAGGCGCCACCTTCCTACCCAGCCTGGTCTCAGACCCCCCCGAGATTCCTGATGTCCAACAGAAAAGGACTGTGGACGGGCCTCTCTGGTCAGCTGTTCCCTCCGGGGACCCCAGCCAGTCCCTGCGTGGTGGGGACACCTCCGTGCACTGAGGCTTGCAAAGGCCAGCCGCTGGGCGAGGTCACCCCAGCCCTGCCAGCATCGTCGGTGCTGAGTCGGGCCGCCACCGCCTGGTGAGGGCCCCTGGGCTGTCCCGGGCTCTGCCGACCTCAGGTTCCCACAGTTCCAGGGGGAATGGTTTGTGGTCGGCCTAGCGGGCAGCGCCCACAGGAAGATGGACAGGTTCCTGCTGAACCCATTCATTGCAATGTTCGAGCAAAATAAGAACAGCCGCCTTGAAGTGTCCTATGCCATGACCCGGTGAGTGAGGATCCCCAGCCTGTACCCCTGGAAGCTAATGGCTTCATGGCTTGGGGGCCAGCACAGGCCCCAGTGCCCCGGTTTTCCCAGGGCCCTCCTCCTAATTCAAAGCTCAGCACAGGCTGTCAGTGATCTAAGCCAGCTCTGGGGCACGCAAAAAAGAGGGCTGCATTTACGGGATCACAGACTCAGAAGAGCCTTGTGGGCTTATGGAGTTCAGGTACAGCTGGATCCAGGAGCTCAAACAGTGTGATCAGGGCCCCATCACTCCCTCCCTCTCCCTCTCTCAACTCTGTCTGCCCCAGACCTCTATTCAGGAAAGTTCTCACCTCGCAGGGATAAAACATTAGCCTAGGCTGATGTCCTTCTCAGGGTTCCAATTCCAGAAAAGAGAGAGCATCCTGGTCAGCCTGGCAGTGGCCTCTGACCAGGTTTTCTGGAGTCATGGGATGCATCCTCCTGGATCTGTTGCTGCATCCAGGGTGACAGGTGCTCTGGTTGGTCTGCCCGAATGAAGTGTCTACCCCCTGGTTGGGAGGAAGTGGGGAGTCTTGATGGATGGCCCTCTGGAATGAGGTGAGGGTGTGCATCGCCCCTTTGGGGGACACCGGTGCCATGAGGGCTTCTTTACCCTCACCACACCTCCAGCAGGCCTGGCAGGCTCCCTTGCCCACCTGCCTGGCTACGGGGAGCGAGGGCCTGGGAACATCTCCCGTGAGGGCTCTTCGGTTCCAAGTAATGTGAAGCAGGCACCTCAAGCAAGGCGGGCTTGTCATGCAGACCAGGGGTCGATCCTAGAAGCTGAGAGCCTCCCTCTGAGGGTCTCCGCTGGCCCCTGCCCCCGCCCGCCAGCGAGCCCCATCAAAGCCATCTGCAGGGGCTCAGCCGCCCCAGAACCCCTTTGGAGCATCTCGGATTCCTGGGGGCAGCTGACTGGCCTGGCTTCGGCCGAAGGTTGATTAATGGGGGGAGTGGGGGACAGAGAACCCAGTGCAAATGCAGCTGGAATGAGAAGGCTTTGGGGCGGCCTCCCCTCTCACCCCCTGCAGGCCAGCCTGAGCCTGTTTGCTTCTCAAAACAAGCGCGTCCACCTGGAGAGGCCCCTGCGCCGCGGGAGGGCTCCCTGGGGACTGGGGGTGCTACGGGCCCGGCCCAGCTTCTCCCCGTCTGGCCTGGCTCGGCCGAGTCCGGGGCTGCTGGCTAGGGCGCCGGCCATGCTGCCCAGCGGGCCCACTCGGGACTCCCGGACGGGACCCTGCGGCCAGAAAACACCTTTTTCTTCACTGCACACGCACACGCATTTGGGGTCCCAGCCAGGCTGAGAAGGAGCAGCCAGTGGGTGGGCCGGCCAGAGGCTCCAAGGAGGTGCGTGCGGGCGGGCGGGGGAGAGCCCACCCCTCGTGCTCAGGAGGGGCGCTCCCTGGGGACGCCGCAAAGCGTCCCGTGTCGGGCCGTGCCCGTGGCTTCCGACAGACGTCTCCTCCAGGCGAGCCGCCGAGTTCTCACGGGTGCCCGCTTTGGGGCCAGTCCCTGAGGGAGAGAAGGGAGCCAGAGGTCTGGCCAGGTTCCAGAACATTCCTCTGAGTCCACCCCCGCTCCCGCAGGGGCCACCGCTGTGTCTCCTGGTCGTACGTGCTGATCCCGGCGGCGGGGCCCGGGAGGTTCTCGGTGGACAGCAGGGAGGGTGAGAGGGTGGCCGGCGGGAGGCAGGGGGGAGGTAGGGGGGACGGCCTGGGGCGGGCGCGGGGTTGCGGGCGGGGAACGGCCTCACGCCGCGGCGGCCCCTCCCGTGTCCGGGGCAGAGCCCGAGGAGGTCCAGGTGTTCGACACCGACTACAGCACCTTCGCTCTGATGCTGTTCAGACGACGCTCCGGCGGCCAGCGTGTCCTCAGGGTCAACCTGCTGTGTGAGTCCCCGCCCGGCGGCCGCGGTCCAGCGNCCCGCCCACCGTCTGAGGCTAAGGGCCATGCTGCGTTCACCGGGCCCCAGGCAGGATGTGGATGATCCAGACCGAGGTGCTGGACAAATTTGTCTGCCTGGTGCGAGCGCCGGGCCTGTCGGATGACAACATCGTCTTCCCAGACCTGACAGGTAACGGGCCCTTGGGCAGCCCCAGGGGTCTGCAGCTGGCATGGGGCCCCCCATGGCCCTCGAAAGCCCTGTGGGAGCCCGCAGGGGAGCGTGGCCTGCGTGCAGAGTCTACCTGCGGGGTCCTGGCAACTCCAGAAGGTTCAGCCTGAGCCCCAAGGGGGTGTCTCATAACTCCTTGGTCTCTGCCCCCACCCAGGGCCCCCCTGCCCCGGGCCGCCCCGTCTCATCCCAGGACCATTGCCCACATCGGGCCCTTTCCACGTGTGTGACCGCGTGCACACAGGCAGGCACGCCCCACTTACACACACGTGCATGCACGTGTACACACGCGGGGAGAAGTGTGTGTGCACGGTGTTCACCAGTACCAGCTGGGGGGGTCTCCCGCACCTCGGCAGGGAGTCTGGGAGCCGGGGTGGGGGCAGGCGGCGCCCCGGAGGGCGTGTCCCTTGGTCCCTGTCTGGCCTCCCCGCCCCAGCGCCCCCTTCGCCGGCCCCTGCTCCTCTCCCCTCCCCGGAGCTGCCCCCTCGGGCCTATTCCTCGCTCCAGCCCAGTCTCTGCTCCATCCCGAATCCGAGACTCTGTCTCCCCCATCAGATTGGTCACCCCATCCGGGGACCTGCTGAAGGTGGACGTGGCTCCTCCCCGGCCAAGGCCTCTCCCCTGCTCGCAGCGTGGAATAAATGCTCTGTGTCGGGGTCCAGGCGTGTGAGCCACCGTGACCTTGGGGTGGGGAGGGGAGGCACGAGTAGGGAGGGTCCTCTGAGCCCACTCTTGCCCGGCCCTGCCCACCAGGCGTGTCCGCAGCCTCGTCTCCCGGCTGAGCGTGAGGGGCTGTGTCTTTGCTGGTGGTTGCGGCTCCCAGGATGAGGCCCCTCCGTCTTGCCCCTCGTCCCAGCGTCATGAGTTCACACACCCCAGAGCCCCGGAGCTGCCATGGGGGTGCAGCTGGGGCCCCAGAACAGGAGCAGCCTAGATGCAGATGCCACGGCCTGGAGGGTGGGGGAGGGGTGGGGGAGCCGGGTTTGGCTTCCTGCTGGTGGGCGGTGAGGATGAGCTTCCTCGGCCAGACCCCCACTGGGTGTAAGATCCTTCAGGTGTAGAGACCCGGGAGCCCAGCACTCTGTCCACACCTGAGAGGCAGCTGCCCGACCCCAGACAGGACACGCCCCCCCACACCCGCTGCCATCCTGGCCCCATGGAGCTCCAAGCAGGGGGGCAGAAGGCCAAGCCCTGGGCCTGCTGGGAAGCTGGCCCCACCAGAGATAACATACAGAGAGATCTCTCGCTCTGTGCTGGATCGCATTTCTTTGGCCTGAGTGGGCGCCCCCCCATCTGGGCCTGTCCCTCCCTCGGGGCCCTGGACCCCCCGCATCTGGGCCTGTCCCTCCCTCGGGGCACAGGACCCCCCGCATCTGGGCCTGTCCCTCCCTCGGGGCACAGGACCCCCCGCATCTGGGCCTGTCCCTCCCTCGGGGCCCTGGCCCCCCCCATCTGGGCCTGTCCCTCCCTCGGGGCACTGGACCCCCCGCATCTGGGCCTGTCCCTCCCTCGGAGCACTGGACCCCCCGCATCTGGGCCTGTCCTTCCCTCGGAGCACTGGACCCCCCGCATCTGGGCCTGTCCCTCCCTCGGGGCACAGGACCCCCCGCATCTGGGCCTGTCCCTCCCTCGGGGCACAGGACCCCCCGCATCTGGGCCTGTCCCTCCCTCGGGGCACAGGACCCCCCGCATCTGGGCCTGTCCCTCCCTCGGGGCACTGGACCCCCCGCATCTGGGCCTGTCCCTCCCTCGGGGCACAGGACCCCCCGCATCTGGGCCTGTCCCTCCCTCGGGGCACTGGACCCCCCGCATCTGGGCCTGTCCCTCCCTCGGGGCACAGGACCCCCCGCATCTGGGCCTGTCCCTCCCTCGGGGCACTGGACCCCCCGCATCTGGGCCTGTCCCTCCCTCGGGCACAGGACCCCCCCCATCTGGGCCTGTCCCTCCCTCGGGGCACAGGACCCCCCGCATCTGGGCCTGTCCCTCCCTCGGGGCACCGAACCCCCCCATCTGGGTCTGTCCCTCCCTCGGGGCAAGGTCAACAGAAGGGGACAAAAGCAGGTGGGCTGTCCATGGCCCTGGGCCAGGCCTTGTCCCTCTGGTGGCCACCTGGCCTGTCAGCTTCAGCCCTGGGTGGTGGGAGGGGCCCTTCCCCAAAGACTCCCCGTGGTCTGGGTCTCCCCTTCCTCCCCGCTTTGCCCACCGAGGTCACACAAAGGCCTGTCCTGTGACAATTACGCAGATGGGCCGCCTAGGGCTTCCCCCGGTCCTGGGAGCACAGAGCTGCCTCCCGGGAGAGTGTTCCAGGCCCCCCAGGGCCCCGGAGACCTGGGGTGGGGGGGCTGCCCTAGCGCCCTGGCAGAGACGCCTGCTTCGGCCCCTCTCCGGCCCTAGCCCTTCCCGACGGCACGCCCTCCCCGGCCCCACGGGGCAGGTGCTCCCCCCGAGCCCACCTGCACGCCCAGAGCCGGCCAAGGAGGGCTGGGGCAGGCGGGCGGGGGGCTCAGGCCCTGAGGGGATGGGGCCAGGGCAGAGCAGAGAGGACTAGGCAGGGCTACAGCCGGCGAACCGAAGACCCCTGCACGCGACCCTAGCCTCCACTTCCACGGAAGGACAGGAGGTGCCTGGTTTACTAGTGTGAAGGGCGGGTCATGATTTTGCACGATCCGGGACCCCGGGGCACTTCCCTTGGCCCTGCTTGGGTCCCTGGGGTGTCCCCATTCCTCAGTGACACGCAGGACTCAGGGCTCTGGAGGATGCCCACGACCACCACCGGCCCTTGTCCCAGCCCCGTCCTCAGAGGGCAGGTCCCTGCCCCCCTCCCGAGGGGCTGTGGGGTGGGTCCCAACAGGCCCCGCGGCCGGACGTGGCTCTCGGCGGGGTCTGTGCAGCCGCAGGCTGAGTGTTGCCACAGCTGGCCACTGGCTGCCCGCCCGGGACACCCCCTCCCCCCACCCCGCAGCTCCTCTCGGAGCCTGGGGAGAGCAGGTGTGCCGTTCCGGGCGGCACGGGTACCGGCCTGTCCCTAGGAGTGCTCAGTGTCGCGGGAACCTCCCTGCTCTGGCCTAGACAGGCAGGACCCCGGCAAGTGGGAAAGCCTTGGAGCCTGGGGCCAAGGACACAGCTGGGGCCAGCTGAGCCCCGGACATTGTCCGGCTGCCCCCGGTCCCCAGGCTCTTGGCGTCCCCTGGGGGCGCTGCTCAACGCTGGCACCTGATGCCAGAGGACCACCTCCAAGGTCGTGCCCCTGCTTGCATCCCAGCCCTCCTGGGAGGCTCAGCCTGCCGTTTCTCTCACCGCAGCCCCCCTGCAGGTCAGGGGCGCCGCCGCCGCCGTGGGGCAGGCAGAGCAGGCGTGGGGGAGGGCCATGGACTGTGTGCCCCTGACCGCCGAGGCGGGGCCGGGTGGACATCCTTGAGCCGTGGCTGTGGTGTTTGAGGGGACACTGAGTCTGGGACCCTGGGGGCCCGCATCGCTCTGCTTGCGTCCCAGCTGCTGTGGTCTCGAGGGCGGCAAGGCGGACAGGACAGGACTGTGTCTGGGCGGACGAAGACACCGGCCCCTGCCAGGGAGGCCTCCCCAGGCTCTGGGGTTCATTCCAGGGAGAGTGGGAGTGGGGGTCCCCCGGGAGGGACGACCGGCAAGGCCAAGGGACCCTTTGGGGCCCCACGTTTGCCCCCGCGCCTGCTGGAGTCTTCGTGTGCACGGTGGGGACAAGCCAGGCCCGCAGGAGCAGAAGGGGCTGCGGGGGGGGCCCGGGAGAGGGCGTCTGTGCGCTCAGGCCACCGTGGGGCCCGGCCGGGCACCTGCGGGGCCACCGACGGCGAGCCGGGTGCCCTCGTCTGAAGACGGGTGCTCTCGTCCTACCTGTTGGACTAATTTCTTTATTATGTCACATTCTCTCTTCGTTAACTTGTAAACGTTACTTTGTTGGTTTTTTTAAGCCCTCTTTAAGTATCCACTGCTGTGGCATCAGCGCATTCGCTCTGCTGCGCAGCCGCCGTCCCTGTCCGTCCCCAGAGCCCGTGCACCGTCCCACACTGGACTTGACCCCGTTAAACCCTGTTCCCGGCCGCCCCGCCGCGCGTCCGTGGGCCCGACTCCTCCGGCCTCCCGGGGGTTGCCTCTCACACACAGAACGGGTCCTTCTGGGCCGGGCTGGCCTCCCTCGGCACCACGTCCTCCAGCTTCATCCACGCTGCAGCAGGTGTCGGGATCCTTCCTTTTTAAAGCTGAATAACGTTCCGTGGTGTGGACGGGCCACGTCTTGTTTCCCTGTGCACCTGTCGGTAGACGCTCCGGCTGCTCCCGCCCCTTGGCTCTTGTGAACACGAGAGTTCAGATCTCTCTTCGAGACCTTTGTGGGGTTTTTCTTAGAGAGGGGAGAGGGAGAGGGAGAAGCTCAAGCCGACTCCGCGCCCAGCTGGAGCCCGACGCAGGGCTCCGACTCACGACTCTGAGATCACGTCCTGAGCCGAAATGCAGTCGGACACCTAACCGACCGAGCCCCCCAGACGCCCCTCAAGTCCTTGCTTTCTGAACTTTGTGCTGTTCTTTTTGTGTTAGCCTGGAGGTGACAAGGTCACCTCTGAGTCATTGATCCCGAATGTAAATAAGCGTGTTTACCGTCTTCTGTAGTTCAATTTACACCCTCGGAGACTTTTTTGAAGACTTTATTTATTCATTTGCCAGAGAGAGAGAGCGCGTGCGGGCACAAGCAGGGGGAGCAGCGGGCAGAGGGAGCAGCAGGCTCCCCGCTGAGCAGAGGGCCTGATGTGGGGCTCGATCCCAGGACCCTGGGGTCCTGACCTGAGCTGAAGGCTGACATTTAACCCATGGAACCACCCAGCCGCCCCTGATGCCCTCTGAGATTTCGTTCTATTTCTGTCACGTATTTTGATTCCACATTTTACGCCCTGCAGACATGTCGAGGGTGACTCGGACCACGGTCCCCAGAGCGCCGGTCCCCGCTCCGCTCTGCCAGCCCTCCCCACTGCCCTGCTCCCAGCAGCGGCGTTCCTTCTGGCCGAAGAACATTCTTTCATGTCCTTGTTTTGACTACAGATCTGTTGATGATTAATTCCTTTGGGTTTTATTTGTCTGAAAAGTCCATATTTAGTCCTTATTTCTAAAATACGAACTTAGGGGGCACCTGGGGGGCTCCGTCGGTGAAGCGTCTGCCTTCAGCTCAGGCCGCGGTCTTGGGGTCCCGGGATCGGGCCCCTGATTCGGTCTCGGTGCTCAGCGGGGAGTCTGCTTCTCCCTCAGTTCCTCCCCCTCTGCTTGTGCTCTCGCTCTCTTTCTCTCTTAACTAAATAAATAATCTTTGAAAAAATAAAAATAAAATATGAGCTTAGATCTGAAATGCACTAGCATGGACACGATCCCATTCCCTGCTTTGTTGAGCTGGGACAAACGTGGACACCTGCATAAACACAGCTCAGTCCACATACACAACATTCCACCGTCCCAGAGAGCTCCTCAGTGACCATTTGCAACCGGGCCTCACCACCCTGTGCCCCCGCAGCCACAGGTCGAATTCCATCTCCACAGAGGAGTTTGGCCTGATCCGGGATTACACAGCGCGTGGCCTCTCGTGTCTCACAGAGGCCCGGGGTCACTCCACCCCAGGTCACTCCCGGGTCAGGGGACGGCTGTGTGCACTTCTTTTTTCTTAGTAGCCCAGCATGGAACCCAACCTGGGGCTTGAACTCACGACCCTGAGAGCAGGACCTGAGCTGAGATCAAAGTCAGACTCTCAGCTGACCGAGCCACCCAGGCGCCCCCATTCACTTCTTGACACACACTGCCCCACTCAGGTGAAGCCTCCAGCCTGGAGGGGTTTGATGGAAAAGAGAGCACATGTCACCCAGAGGTGAGCCATCAGCAGGGCGCCTGGGGGGCTCAGTTGGTGAAGAGCACGACCCTTGGATTCAGCTCCGGTCGTGATCTCAGGGTGCTGGGATCGAGCCCCACATCAGGCTCCGGGCTCAGCGGGAGTCTGCTTCTCCCTCTGTTCCTTCCCCACAGCTCGTGCTCTCACTCTCTCCTCTCAAATGAATAAATAAAATCTTAAAAAAAAAATGTCCCATAAAAGAAACCCTAAAGGAAATGCTTCAGGAGAAAACAAAGCCCCCCTGGCCCGAGGCCTGAGTTCCTGTGGGAACAAAGAACACAGAAGGCAGTAAGCAGATGGACCATTTGAAACTCAATCTTGGCCGCGTAAAACAACAATAATGTTTAGGGGGTTAAATGTATCAATTCTCTTTGTTTTTAAGATTTTATTTATTTGACAGAGAGATCACAAGGAGGCAGAGAGGCAGGCAGAGAGAGAGAAGAGGAAGCAGGCTCCCCGCTGAGCAGAGAGCCCGATGCAGGACTCGATCCCAGGACCCCGAGATCATGACCTGAGCCGAAGGCAGAGGCTTAACCCACTGAGCCACCCAGGCGCCCAAATGTATCAATTCTAAAACTTGATGAAAACGGCATTGTTTGGAAGGAGAGAAAGGTGTCCATGTGACTTTGTCGAATTAATGCTGTACACTGTAATGTTGACCATAACCACTAAAATATATGTGTGTACATGTACATCCATACACACACTTACACATGTATATAGCCCACACACAGTACCCTACATTAGTAGAAATAAAATAATAAATTGATGAAAACCAAAAAAGGTGTCAAGAAGGAAAGAGCAGGTGGGAAAAATAAAAAGCGCAAAGTAAGATGGTACATTGAAACCCCAATATATGATTCCATTAAATAAAGTTAACTAAATACACATCTTAAAAGGAAAAGCTGATCAGACAGGATTTTTTAAAACAATCTATCATAAGCTATTTTAGAAGAGAAACATTTAAGACACGAGGGTACAGAAATGCTAGGTTATTTCGTAATAATAGTAGATTCAGTCCATAAAGAACACACGAGAATTTTAAATTTGTATGCAACTAATAATATGGCCTCAGAATAACCAAAGCAAAAGACGGAACCACAAGGAGAGAGACAAAGCTGCTGTTGTTGTAGGAGAATTTCATGCACCTCCTTCAGTAAATAGGCAGTGGAGTCAGGGCAGGAATGGGGGCACAGGCCCAACCACAGGGCAAGAGTGGAGGGGCATCCCCAAGGAGACAGCTTGGGAGCCGGGCAGCAGGGACTAGACATTTTCAGATGCCTCAGGGTTGGGGGCCATGTGGAGGGAAGACCAGGCAGGGCTCGTCCCAGAGCACTGGCCCAGGACAGGGCGGCAGTGGGGTCTGGCAGAGTTGCTGGCTGGACCGTGCAGCTGGTGCCTGCTCTGGCCCCTGTGCCTTCTGGAGCAAGTCTCTTTATCCTGCCCAGGAACCCTGGTACCATCTGGGCCTGCTGGGCCTGGGAGCAGCCCCCTGGGGGCCTCCAGGGCTGACCCTGTCTGTTTCTTGGCAGAGGAAAGGAGGGAGCAGGTGGGCGGGGACGGGGAGGGGTTCCTGTACAGCGTAGGGGTCTGAGAGGGCAGCCTGGGGGATTGGACGTGTGGGTGCAGAGCTGGCTGGAGCCCGTCCCACCCCGCCCCTGCCCTGCATCCGTGTCTAGGCCCTGAGGTCTTGTGCCTGCTCTAGGCCCTGGGGAAGCATTTTTTCCCAGCAACCCCCACACCGTGAGTGACTTGGTCCTGCCTGCTGATTCCCCGCGTGTCACCTCATGGGGGCCCCCCATGCGCGTGCACACATGGTGAAGATCCAGAGACCCTGAAGGAGATGGTACCACAGACTGCGGGTCATGAGTGTTGCCTGGCACACCCCAGTCTGGGTGTGGCAGGGGATGGTGGGGACGCTGGTCTCTGGGAGTTCATCCTGCGGCTGTTCATCCTGGGGTGTGGGGAAGGACTGGGACCTCCTTCCTGGGTGTCCACGTTTCTGTCACGTGTCTGAGGCCCCCCTTTGTTGGGAAGAGAAGGGGGTGAAGCTTGTGTGGGGGGGTGCTCTGTGAGGGGCCAAGTTCCCAGGAATAGGGGCTGAAGGAGGCCTCCAGGGCCGAGCTGCCCCCTCCACGGGGCCCTCTGACACGCCAGGCAGTGGGGCTGAAGGACTTAGACCCCAGCACGGAGGGGAATTCTGTGCCGGCAGGCCTCACTCCCCCGCCCGCCCCCACTGAGCAGACTGGGAGCCAGGGGAGGCACAGCCCCTGGGAGTGTGAAGAGTCTCAGCAGCCTTCCCTGCCCCACAGCCCAGAGCACCGCAGAGGGATCGCACCCCTTCCTTCTGGCTGCTGGGCTCACCGGAGAAGGCTTCCGAAGCCAGGGGGCCGCACAGCCAGAGCTCAGTTGGCTCCGTCCCAGGGCTGGGCTCCAGCATCACCCACAACTCCTGGGGGGCCAGGGGCTCACCCAGGGGCTCCTCTCCAGGCCGCCATCCGGAGCCCACCTCTGGCGTCCCCCAGGCAAACTGCCAACGGGAGTGGGGCTTGGGGAGGGGAGGCCGTTGGTTCCGCCGCCATGGGGCCAGCCTGGGGACAGACAGGCCTGGGCACTGTGACCCGGGAAACGTGAGGTGGGGGGGGGTCTGACCGCCCACCACCCTTCCCTGCTGAGCTAACGAAGGTTCCTAGGCTATTGGGGGCGGGCTGAAACACCGTCTCTACCGTACGCATGCACACACGCATGCACATGGGTGCACACACGCACATGGGCACACACACATGCACACGGGTACACACACACACAAGTGTGCACACGGGAACACACGCGCACACATGTACACGGGCATACACATGTGCACGCAGACACACATGTACACCGGCACCCACATATACACACATGCACGCGGCACACACATGCGCATGCACACACACGCACACGTGCACACATGCGTATGCACACACGTGTACACTGGCACACATGTACGCACGCACACAGGCACACACGTACACACATGGGCATACGCACGTGCGTGCACACACGCTCACACAGACACACATGTACACCGGCACCCACATGTACACACACAGACACAGGCACACGCACGTGCATGCGCACACGCATGCACACATGCGCACGCAGACACATGTACACCGGCACACACACGTACACACACGGGCACACGCGCTCACACACACGTACACCGGCACACATGTATACACGGGCACACGCATGCACACGCATGCACACGTGCACACACGCTCACACACGTACACCGGCACACATGTATACACGGGCACACGCATGCACACGTGCACATACGCTCACACACACGTACACCGGCACACACATGTACACACGCACAAACACAGGTGCACGCTCCGTCCCTCTGTTCTGAAACACTCTTGCCTCTCCCCTGAACGCTCTCCCTGTGGGACTGCACCGCCTGTATCAGGCAGGAATGCTCTGGCAGGAAACTACTTTGTTTTGAAGGAAGCTATTTTATTTCTGGGGTTTGTGTGGATTAACTGGGAGTTGGGTTTTTTCCACCCTGTGTTGCTGGCCCTCTGAGACCCTGGACAGCAGATGTCCCTGGAGCGTCTGTGCACGTCAGCAGGGCCTCCGGCTCTGTCCCCACTGGGGAGGGCCGCAAGCTGCTCCTGGGGCCGGGCGCCTGGGGAAGCTGGGGGGAGGCCCGGGGCTGTCCCTGGGAGCGGACTCCACTCTTGGGGTTCGGGGCGGGGCGTACGACGGCCCTGCTTCTCGTCTCTTCCACACATACGGCTTCCCCTGCATCCCTGGGGCCTGCTTTGGGCCTCACCTCCCAGAAAGTCCTCAGGGGCTGAGGGGCAGCTCGCGAATGGGAGCCTTGAGTGTGGCGTCCCGCACTCCCTGGTCCCCACTGGCCCGGCCTGGCCCGGTCCTTCCCCACGCAGACTCGGCAGGGTTGCTCCAGGTTCAGGGAGCTGCCCCAGCTCTGGGGCCAAGGGCGCCCGAGGGGCCCCCGCCTGGAGCCATCTGGGGACGGCCAAGTCCGTGGGCACTCAGGGCTGCGGCGGAGCTGAGCTGGGGGGGGTGCAGAGAGGGGCCAGGACAGAGCGTGGGCGCAGGCACGGGTGGGGAGGACGCAGCCCTTTCCCTCACCCCCGGGTGCTGGTTTGCAGATAGAGATCCTCAGAGCCCCGACCCCTGGCAGACCTGTTTACTTCTGGGGCCGGGCCACGAGCACGGTGAGGCAGGGGCGCCGCACCCCCACACCCAGGTAGAGGCTGGGGCTGAGCGCGGGAGGAGGGGAGGAGGGACCCTGTCTTGGCAGAGATGAGGCTCTCCCTCCACCCGGACTCGGAGAGATGCCAGCCCCCACCAGCTCCTGCTGCCGTCCTCACGTGGGGACCATGACCTTGAAGCCATGGTCTGCGTTCAGCTCCTAAGTGCTGGAAGGACATGGCTACCTTCCCGTTTGCCTTCCTATGGGTGCTGGGGACGGGCAGAGGCCACCCTGTCCTGGGGAGCCCCCTCCCCAGCAGTACCGACGACCCAGGGAGAGCCGGAGGCTGGCAGGTCGCTCTGGGCCTGGCACTGACAGGCCACTCCCCACCCGTGCCTGCGCCCATGCTCTGTCCTGGCCCCTCTGTGCACCCCCCTCCAGCACTCCACTTGGCCGTGGCTGGCCTCTCTCTGCAGTGCCCACCCTGGGCTGCAGAAATGTGCCATCCCCCGACCCACGCCGGGTCCACACCCCACATCCTCCTGCAAGTCCGGCTGCCGTGCGAGACCGTTCAGGGCTCGTCACTGGCGTGGGGCTGGGCCTGTAGAGCCCCAGCTGCAGGGTCCCCTTCCCCTGGGCTGTGGAGGAACGTGAGGCTGCCACCTGGCAGACACTCTGCTTACGAGGCCCTCAGCTGCTGCCCACCCAGCACGAGGTGATTCACCCCTTCCCAAATCCAAGGAGAAGCCCAACGACACCCCCCGTTCCCACCCGGCAAAGCTCTTCCCCTGCGTCGGGCCAGGTTGGGCAGGACGGCTGCCCTACACGTGCCCTCCTCCCGGGGTGCCCACACTGCCTCTTCCCAGATCCTTCCAGCCAGAAACCCTAACAGTCAGTGGCCTGACCGAGCACAGCCCTGCCTGAAGCCCAGGGGACCTCGGGGCTGAGGGGCCCAGCTCCGGCTGAGCTGGACAGAACCCCTGGGCCCAGATCTCAGCCATGCCATCCCAGGCCCGCTTGGGGTCCCCGGCCCCTATTCCCACTCGCCTCCCAGCCTCACCCCTCCCAACCCCTCCCAACCCCTCTTCTGGCCCCGGGCTCATATGGGGCTGAACCTCCCTCCCCCGTGGCCAGGTGAAGTCCCGGGCATGGCTGTCCCGGCCACTCTGGGACAGCGGGGCTCTGTGACCAGCGTTGCCACACATGAAAGGACGAGCCTCTGTCTGGGGGTGGGCACAGCCTGTACCCTCCTAGTCCAGAGACCGAGTCTAGGCCATGGCACCTGTGACCTCCCTTGGCCTCCGACCCCAGTGGCCAGCCGCCCCTGGGCCCCGCCATGACTCCAGTCGCCCCCTCCCTGTCCGGATTCTTTCACCATGTGACCTCGGCTCTCCTGGCTCTAGGCCGGGGGGCACAGCCCCTGTGGGGCCCCACCCCGTGCAGCCACAGCCCCCGCGGCCTCCTTCCCACCTTGCGCTCCCTTCCCGCACCCACTCAGCCAAGAAAGCGGGCATTCCCAGCCTCCTGACCCCCGGCCCCTGCCGACCCACTAACCGGCCCTCTGTACCTCTGCGGGGTCGGGGGGAGGCCCAACATCCCTTCTCTTTGCTACTGGAGCAGCCCCGACCTGGGTCTCCTGGGCCATGGCCGTCCCTTCCCAAGTGCCCTCCAAGACAGCCTGTCACGACACCAGGCCCACCCCCGCCCCGGGTGGGAGCCCAGCCGGCCCCCAGACCGGGCAAGGGTGCGCAGGCGCAAGGTCTCCAGCAGGCCCTAGCCAGAGGCCAGGCTGCCCCCTTGGGAGGGGGAGGCAGGGTCATCCCTAGCGACGGCCTGGCTCCCGCTCGGCCTCCGGGCTTGCGTGGTGCTGGGCTGCGGGTGACCTGGGAGGGCAGCCGTGGGAGACAGAGGCCAGAGTGACTTCCGGGCCCGGGACCGGTGGCTGTCAGACTGAGTGCTCCTTTCCCTCCGGAGAGACTGTTCCCACCGCCCATCAAGACCTTGCTGTGCCCTGTGGCCCGAGGCGCGTCTGTCCCTGTACCCCTCCCCCAACAGAAATGACACTTGGTGTCAGGAGGAGCCAGCCTGACCGCCAGATGACCCGCGGGCTGGGGGCGGGCGGCAGGCCGGGCCGCGGGTGGCTCCCTAAGCCCAGGTTCTAGCCCCGGGCGGGAGCGGGGCGCTGTCCCGGGCTCTCAGGCCCCACAGAGCCGCCGTGGACGGCACCTAGCAGAGGCCGGCACGGAGCCCGGGGAGCGGGGTCGCGCCGTCCCCCGGGCAGCTCCCCGGGTGCCGAGATGGGGGCCTGTGCCCAGGGGGCCCGCTGCCCACCCCTGCCAGGTGCCCGGCCTGTCGCCGGCCCCCTCCCCTTGCGGTCACCTTGGGCCCCCAGGGAAAGGCGGAGCACCCACTTCAGGGACAGGCTTAGGCCGAGGACCCAGGCCTCAGGGCCTAGGCCCCAGTAGCAGCCTTGCTTTCCTCTGCTGGGACCAGGAGAGCCTGTGGACGCCCGGACCAGCCCGATGTGGCCTGGTCACAGAGCCAGGAAAACTTCCAGAATCAGGAGCCTGCGCCAGGGCCCTGAGAGAGCGAGGCTCCGCCCCAAGCTGTCCCTCCAGCTTCTGGGTCTTCGAGGAGAGGGACGCCTAGGTGAGCCGATGGTGACCCAGAAGGGCTCATCTGTCGACCTGCCCGAAGACCGCTGCCCAGCCCTCAAACAGGTGATGCGGCAGGCTCTGGCACCCACCACCCACTGCCTGGCTGGACCCTTCTGGAAGCCATCTGGCCTGGTCCCCTAGTGCTGAGTGTCACAGCTATGGGGGCGGGAGGGAGCGCGGTGGCGGCCGGACCCCTTCACAGGGCAGCCCTGGCTTCCTGCTGGCCAGCAGTGGCCTCAGCTTAACCTGACCATCAGACCTTGTCCTGGGACACAGCCCCACCCAGGGGCCCCATGGGACAGCTGTTCTTCAGTGTAAGGTGGCAGCGGGACGCAGCGGCTCCCACAGGTTTCTGCTCCGACCACGCAGGCCGTACTTCCCGCGGCTCCCTGGCACGGCTCTGTCCCTGTCTTCTCTCTGCGGACAGCGGGCACCTGGCTGCAGTCTCTCTCTCCCAGCGTGGCCTGGAGGCTGGGCTGGCCTGGGAGTCTGGGAGGGGGGCGGGCCAGGGCGAATTTCTGGCAGGGGGAGGAGCTCTGAGCTGGCCCCCCGCTGCAGCAGCTGCAGACCCACACCCCCACTCCCTCTTTGTGTCCCAGTGCCTGACCCAGGGGCACTAGCCGCGCCGCCCCCAACACTCTGCTTTGGGCGGATGCTGGCTCCTGGCCACCTGCCCAAGGCGGTACGGCCCAGAGATGCCGCTGACCGGGCCTGGGAGGGCTCAGGGGAAGGGGATAAGGCCTTCGGGAATGTTCCAGAATGTTTTGTCTAGCAGCCTCTCCTTGACCCAGGGCACTGCCTCTTCCCGACTTAAATCCTTTGGGGACCCACCAGCCAGCCTCCTCATCACCTCCCAAGGGAGGAGCATCTCGGGGTGGGGTGAGCCCGGGGCAGCACGGTAGGTGGGGTCCAGGGGTCTGCCCCTGCCCGGCAGCTCAGGGCCCCCTCAGAGCCCCTTCGCACACACTGGGGGGAGCTGATTGCCAAGCAGAAGGTGGGTGGGGTCCACAGGTCGCTGTGGGTCCCCTGTCTGAGGCCGGAGGACGCTGTCACCCGCGGGTCCCTGAGAAGCCACCAGGCAGCTCGGCCCTGGAGAACCATCTGTGGGGGACACTGTTGCCGCCCGAGCGTGAGATCCAGCCTAGGCCTGGCCCCCGGGCTTGGATGTGACCGGGCAGGCCAGAGGCACGGGAGGGGCCTCGGGGCCTCTCGAAGATGAGGCCCACTCCTGACACCCCCGTGGCCCAAAGCCACTGCCGTCCAGAGCGCCTCCTGCCCCAGCCGTCCTCAGCCACGTGCCGTCGCCAGCCGCGTGTCTGGGCTGCAGTCGGGGGGGCAGGGCTCAGTCTCGGCTCTGGGTCCCTAGCGATCTGGGTGCTGCAGGGGGCCTGGCAGGGGGCCGGCCTGACCTGAGGGTGGCATGGGGCCCCTGAGAGACCATCACCTGTGCCATGGGCTCACGGGTCAGGAACGCGCACTGTCAGCCAGCCCAACCCTGTCCCTCTGAGAGCCGCCAAGCAGCACGTGGTCTGCCTGCGTGGGGGCCAGGAGGGGCCTCCCCGGCGCCAGCATCCAGCAGGACACACCCCCTCCCCCGTCCCCACATCAGCTGAGCAGGGCCCCGCAGCAGACGCGGCCCGGCTCAGAGCTGCTGAGCACACAGGGCCCAGCTCAGAGCACAGTGAATGGGGGGCGGGGGGACGCAGAGAGCGCAGGGGAGTCCTGTGACTGGGGGAGGAGTCGGGGAGGGACAGCTCCTGGCCCCCCTCCCGTCTCCCCGGACCCCCATCACGCACAGTGGAGGGCTGGGGCAGCAGCCAGACCCCACCTGGACCCGCAGCTCACAAGTCGCCGCTCACGCCTCCTTCTCTACCGGCCGGCCCAGCGGATCCCAGGGCACCTGTTTCCTGAGCCCCGAAATTGTGCCTCAGGCCCTTGGGCTGGGCCCGGCCCAAGCCCCCAGCCTCCCACCTCTGCTCAGGGTCCCTCGAGGAAAGAACGGGTGAGGGCCTGGAGGGGCACCCGTGGGAGCGCCTGAGAGGGTCCGGAGCAGGGGGAGGGAGGGGCCCGAGGCCCTCTGCCCAGATGGAGAAGCTGAGGCCCCGGAAGGCCGGCCGTGAGCCAGGACCACCCTGTCCCTGCCCAACCAAGTCGCCCTGGTCAGAGGGAGCTGCTCCTTCAGCCATCGGCCTGGCTGCCCAGCAGGAGCTGCTGGTGGCCTTGGAGGGGCAGCGGCCACGCAGGGAGGGAGACCACTCCTGCCCAGAGTCCTGGCCCCACCCGCGGGGACCCAAGCTAAGAGTGGCCCTCCCTGCCCAGGGCCCTCCATGAGAGGGCGCGTGATCAGGCCCCGTACTCCACAGTGTTTATGGAAGGCCACCGGGCCATAGGGGACGGAGCAACCGAGTCCCACACCCAGGACTCGGGACCCCGCCCGCCGCGGCAGCATCTTGCCCGCCCGCTGCTAACGGCCGCCCGGGGGCGAAGGGGCACGGGGACATCTGGCCTGCTGCCGCCCACCGGGGAAACGGACGAGGGACTCAGGCCCTGGCACCGGGTCTGAGGACTGGACACTGGGGCCCCGGGAGCCACTCTGTCCGCAGGAGGACCTCGTCCCCCCAGGATCGGTGGGACCCCCGGGGCTCCGGCCACAGGTGCCCCTCCGGGTAGGTCACCCAGCGGCCCAGACGAGAGCTGTCCGGGCCCGTATCTGCAGGGCCCTGCTGCCCTGGGTCACCTCTTTCCCCAACTCTGAGCCCCAACGACCTGGTCTCCTTACTGCCTCACCTTGGGGTGTGCTCAGCACTGGCAGAGGTGTCCTTGTCTCGGGGTGGCCTGGCCTGGTAAGGGACCTGCTGCCCAGCCACTCAGAGAGCCACAGGCCTCCCCAAGGCCAAAGGGCTGCCAGCCGGTGAATGGGCAGGAAGCCCGGGGCCCACATGGGGTACAGCTGTGTTCCCCAGGCCTTTCTCCACATCCTTCTTCCTGCCCCTGCCCCGTCCTGAAAGGGACTCCCAGACCAATTCCTGGGGCGGCCCAGGAGCGGTGCAGGGTCTGGCAGTCAGCGCTGCCCACTCCTGCCTGTTCTGATGGACTGCTGCTGTCGCACCGCCCGGCGCCTGGATGACGCCCGAGGAGCTGGGGTGGACAGGAGGCCAGGCCGGAGAAGGGGGAGTCTCAGACTGGCCTCTGCCGCTCCCTGCCCCCCCGCCCCCTCCCCTGTACACGGCCCT